>CAVMGG010000494.1:0-49000 GCA_963680895.1 Fragum sueziense
CTGTGTACACGGCTCTCATTGGTCCACATGGCAGAATTATGGGACTTCATTTACCCGAGGGTGGACATTTGAGTCATGGTTTTATGACGCCAACAAAGAAAATATCAGCAACATCCATGTTCTTTGAATCTTTCCCATACAAATTAGACCCAGTCACAGGAACGATAGACTACGACAGATTGGCAGAAAATGCCAAGCTCTTCCTTCCCAACATTCTGGTTGCAGGTAAATATACATGCAAAGCACCAGAGAAGAGGGTGTCAAGACATTCTAAATGTCATTTTAATTCCAAACCTTATGTTGTGGGTATGCATTAGACTCTTATAAAGGAGAGGATTCCATTAAGTATCAAGAACAAACAATTTGGTGAAGAAGAATAATATTGAAAAGAAGATACTCTTTTCTAATCTATGCAAGAGGTTAAAGTTCTAAGCATAACTCATGATATAGTTAAGTATGATGACTAAAAACTTTTTTCCAAACGAGATCTGGTTTTGAAGTTCATAATTCAAAATATCTTCGGAAATGTTGATGCAAATGAAGAAAATGATGATAACCATTAACCAGTTAAAATTTTCTTGTGGCTCAGAATTTTCTATGCCATATTGTACACAAATGCTATATTTTCTATCTTAGCATGCAGTTTGTCATCTGCTGCAGCTTTATTTTTGGAAAAGTCGAACAGTAGGATTATAGTAAAGCTGAAAAGTCTTTTGATTTATAATTAACAAGACTGCAATGTATTTTGGTAATTAGTCTAATTGCTGAGTGGAAGTGCTAACATTCTCCCTACATTTTTGCAGGTGTCAGTTGTTATTCTCGACATCTGGATTACAAGAAGTTCCGTGAGATAGCGGACGAGAACGGAGCATATCTATTGGCTGATATGGCCCATGTGAGTGGTCTGGTGTCCGCAGGAGTCGCCCCTAGTCCCTTTGATTACTGTGATGTGGTGACAACAACAACACACAAAACCCTCCGTGGACCTAGATCAGGCATGATTTTCTTCAGAAAAGGTAGGACCGCATTGATGGAATTTAATATTTAATATAATGGATGTTCACAGAGCTACAAATAAGAAGGGATGAAGACATTCTAACTTTATTTCAATTTCAAACTCTATGTTGTGGGTACACATTTGAATCGTCTCAGCGAGACGATGCAAATGAGTATCCACAACATAGGGTTTGATGTACAGTCAAAGAATTATTTGCAGTTTGAAAAGTCATCACCCTATCTTATCTGGAGCTCTGTGTTCATATTGCGTGGTGAACACTTGTAATATCTGAAGCAAAGCTTAGTTGAGACTAATAATCATAAGGTGCCTAACCATGGGAAGGAGCTTCTATTCAGTCCTAAACAAATCCTACCTTTAGGTGAAACTGTAAAGGTTGATAGTGAAATTATTGAGGTCAGATCTCTGTATTGCAATAGCTGTTGATTGGGACATTAAATCAGATTCAAATGGGCAATATGCCCTTTCGCTTGAAGTTTCAACCATATTTTGAGCCAAATCAGCATTTCTTAGAAAGAAGGTAGGAGTGACAAAATATTTTTCACAAAAGGGCAAGAACCAAAAACCTTTATGTTACCTTATGTTAAAGACAGTTTGTCAATTACAAAATACAACATGTATTTCAGGTGTCCGTAAGATGTTGAAGGATGGTACACCACAGATGTATGACCTAGAGAAGCGTATCAATGAGGCTGTGTTTCCCGGTCTACAGGGCGGACCACACAACCACCAGATTGCTGCTGTAGCTGTCGCTCTTAAACAAGCAAACTCACCTGAATTTAAGGCGTACCAAAGACAAGTCATCGCCAATGCTAAGGTCCTTGCTACAGAATTCTTGGCAAAGAAATACACATTAGTGTCAGGTAAGTTATCATGATGTCTATATGTCATAGTAAAAAGATCAGTTGTAAAGTTGTTGCTATTTAAATCATGTCACAGGAACTCAAAAACAGTTTCATTTATTTATATCCCTGCCTATTAAGTAGATCAGTCCATCCAGACTTTTTGTTTCTGTGCTCTAACTCAAGAACTGTTTGACCTATGACCATGAAACTTAACCCTATTGTTTAATGGTCAGTTAGATCTAAGGCCAATTTCACAATTAGACTTCCATGCCCTAACTTGTGAATCCCTTAACTTAGAATAATCAAACTTTGGTCAAGGGCAATCAGTGTCTTTTGTCTAAGTAGGTCAAAGGTATGTGTTTGTGCTGGAACTGATAATGGTGGGAAAGGGAGAATTTGTCTGATTTGTGACAATTCTAGCGAGAATTAACGTTCGATTCATAAATGCTGATAGATCTTGTAGCAACTTGTCAATTTCTTAAAATATATTTTTATAAATTTACATTACATCATGACAGGAGGTACAGACAACCACCTGATCTGGGTAGATTTACGCCCGATGAAGATCGACGCAGCGCGGGCGGAGAAGATTCTGGAGGAGATGGGAATAGCCGTCAACAAAAACACCGTGCCTGGCGACAGAAGTGCGCTCCGACCCGGCGGTCTGAGGATAGGTGCACCCGCACTCACATCACGAAACTTGAAGGAAGAGGACTTTAAACAAGTTGTAGATTTATTAGACAAAGGTACAGTAACTTACTTAATCCATTACTAAACAACAACATTTTAGCCTGGTCCAAACTGACAACAATTTCCATTGAACAAAATTTTACATTTTTTGGTCTTTCTTGGTAGAAAACATTGTGGGAAATGAAGAAATTGCTTGTCACAAGCAATTTCTTCATTTTCCGCAATGCTTACCAAAGCCTTTATTTTGTGGGGGATCCAAAAGCGTCAATGTGTGGGAAAGGGTTTATAGCTATGCAGATTAGTGTAAAAATCATGCATTTAATGATGCAAGCATCAAATTTGGCACATACATTCATAAGACCATGTAGTTTCATAAAAACCCGTTAGCCACTCAAAAATTCAAAATGGCCGCCATTTGTCAAGATGGCCGCCATTGCCGAATTGAAAATATCGTTTTCACCCTAAAACTTGATATAATTGGCCGATTTTTGTGATTTTTATACCAAAATGTATGTTTATAAACACAAGTAAACAGAATTTTAGCATATTTTATCCATTAAATCCCTCTTTCATGTGTTTTTAACAATTCTGGGCAAAATAAGCGAAATTTATCAACCTTTAGGCATAGTGTTTCTTTCCAACAAAAATGTAATAAAGTTCATGTAGGCTTTCTAATTCAAGGCGGATCTTCTTAACATTAAGGTCATTTTAATTTCTAGTAACGGTAATGGGAAGCTGTCTTTTCAATAAGAACTGTCTACATGGTACCAGCTCTATGACTCTTTTCGTTTTGGTCAGAAATAATGTGACATAAGACGCAACGGTGTATGTTTACTCTAACCTGGTTACATAGATTATCTATCCTGGGTTTCTTTAAATTGTAACGTACATAGTTTACCAACATGCTTTCCTGGAGCGTCAGCATTTACATCTGAACAATCAAGGGCAGGGTAGGCTAGACCGTAGGGGTGAAACGGTTTACCGGTATACCGATAAACCGCGGTCTGCTCAAATGAAAAACCGGTAACCGGTTCGGATTCCACCGTATCGGTATTTCTGCTCTTTGTCCACTTCTATTTGTTTCATCAGAAAGTATCAGTTTTTTTCCGTAATGTCTATCGGGAATCAATTGATTATCGAAAGTGTAAGTGGAGAAAAAGAACTGGTTCTCTGATGTATTTCAGTCTGCAAATTTGTCTGCCTAAGTGTTTTCTCATGTGTACAAATCTTTAAATTTACGGAGTTTGTTTAAGAAAAGGTTAAACCACGGAAAAAAGTCACAACAAACAAGCCATCTACAGATTATTCACGGCAAACCTTTCAATGGCTTTCATGCACCATTGATCAATTTTTCAATTCTTTACTTCTTGGAGCTCAATTTGTTATTTTATCAGCTTAACTTCACCCTTAACCATTTTTCTTTTCCTTTTCATAATGTGTTAACAATACTACATTTAGTATTTTTTGTTTTCATTTGGTATGCAAACTAGATCTAATTTCTTTCAAATTTTCTTTTTTGTGAGATCTCTACACCAAATACAAATGAACAATATATGATAGTTCTAAGCAAACACACATGTATTTCTGTTTGCCCTTTTTATTGAAATTCTCATCAGACAAGTCTAGATATATCCATTCTGTTACAAAGAGAGAGGGAGAAAGAGAGAGAGAGAGAAAAAGAAAAAAACACTTATCCAATTAAGTTCATTAAGTTCTAATAACCTTGTTAGAAAAGCTTTAATCATTTGGACAAGAGAAGAAAAGTTAATAACCAACATTTCCTCTGTTTGTCTCAATATTTTCTGTGTTTGATTCTACACAAAGCCCATCCTATCACCATCAATGCATGATCAATTAAAATAAAAGAAACAGAGAGCTCCCAGCAGAGTATTAGTGTTGTTTATTAAATATTGAGCACATAATACCATAAAAGTGATTACAAGTAGTCAGATATGGTAAATGTCAGTAATACAGCGTATTGCAATACGTATTGCAATACAGGTCAGCTGTATTGCAATATATTGCAATACGCTTTTTGCCGTATTGTTTCACCCCTACTAGACCGATAGCATCAATCTTTTCATGTCTTATTGCAGCCACATCAAATTCTGCTTGGTGAACATCAGGCTTTGTGTGTATTCCAAAATTGCACTAGTTTGTGATATTACATCATAATTATTTAACTTAGTATGAAAACATTTCAAGTCTTACATTGGCAATGAAAAGAGATAGATCCGTCTTTTATACGGATGACCAATATCTTTTTTATCTGTTTTACTTAAATTTCCAATTACTTTTAGGATAGCAGATAGCAGCCTCTTGCCCTATCAACGTAAAGCTGAAACAACATCACAGCCAGAGAAGGCGTGAGCTACAGGAGTATCTCTCCCTTTCTCTCGCTTTATTCCAAAAAACAAATACAGTGTATTGTATGTAGTGACATCCACCATAAAGTGATACCCTTAACGAAAGCTCTTCAACACCTATATCGTTGATATAAGGATATCTGTGGCGATGGCTTAATTATCAAACACATATCTCTCTCGTGATTACAAGACACAGTTCCCTCAAGACTGGTTATGCACATCTCTTTATTCCCTTGTTCCAATATGACAATATTTTGCAGGTGTATCTGAACAATTTTTTTCAGCCAGAAATTGGAAAATCTGTGTTGTTGTCATTGTCCCCCAAACATAATCGCCTTACTTACAGGGTTTCCATTAGGACAAGAATCCCAAGAGTCATTGACCCTTGAGGCCCAAATCCCAAGAGTCAAAATGAAGCGCGAGAAAAATGAAACTGTTATCGATTGATAATGAAGGGGGGGGGGCAATGTTAAGATATGTTCTTCACTCTTTAGAGATCATTGTAACATTCTCCCAAACTTAACAAGGTTAAACTGCTTTTGAAAATATTGGGGGAAAGGAAAAAATACTGATTTATATGAAAATGTATGAAAATGTTTCAATAAGACCAAAGTGCTTATTTTAAGAGTAAATGTAACACCTTTTCAACCTTTAGAGTGCTACAGATGAGAAGAGATACTGACTTTTCAAAAAGCATTGTTTGTTATCTAAACCCTATGTTCAAATGAGTACCCACAAGATGGGGTTTGGATATGAAATTAAAGGTTAGGAATGCATGTGCCCCCATTTTACCCCCCCCCCCCCCCCCCAACTTTATTTACAAATTTAGTACAAGATTGAAATCTTGTGTAAAATGGTAGAAATCGAATTCTTGATATTGAAAAGCTGATATTTTTTCATTTATGACAGGGAAATTTCGTAGAAAAATATTTATCTTTGATAAAGTGCACCTTTAAATTTTCCTTTGATAATGCCGTGTCTAAACCACGAAATCCCATGACAATTACGATATCTGATCATTTTACCTTTTCTTTAAGAACTTAAACCAGCTAGATCAATTTTATTTCGAATAAGTAAGAAAACTTAGCATTAATTAATCCAGGTACAAGGGTTTCTTTTTGATATTCAATGATAATGTAATCAGAAATTCATGGCCGCAGCGGAGAGCTACCTGTTGATTGATGATATTAAACTTCTTCAAGTTCTTGGTATTTTTACAAGCAGATTGTGTATTTTATTGCCACACAGCTACTTCAAATAAAATTAAGGACTCTGACAACTTAATTAATGGATTTACGACTGATACCCTGCATGCATCACTGATGTCAAATCAACACTTTACACGCGACTTGCAAATCAGCGAAAGATTGCGTAACACGGATTATCGATTTTTACTGCTCTGAACTAAAGGTGTGACCTGAATAATGGGTCAGTTAGTAGATATCCCTTGATCTTGAATGATGGGTGACGCATGGGTCGTAAAAATCAAGAGTCAGAATGATGCATCAGTTGAAATTTCTGAGAGTCAAATTGGGGTCATTTTCATTTTTCATGCGTCAAAACCCGAGCTCCCGGGTCAAACGGAAACCCTGTACTTAGGTGGGCTGCCTTTGGTCAGTTACTCTGTATTTGATGTATTGTCTATGCTTTGTAGACCTAGTTCTAGTTTTTAGGATGCTGTATCTGTATAAATTAAAAATGAACTCGATTGACCTATGAATACTCATGAAGCTTCAACTTATCAATCAACTATGATGGCATAAGTTACTGGTCTTGGATCTGCAGCTGCAACTTTGGTTTTCCCAGAAATGGGGCAATTTGGGACTTAGTATTGGTCTGAAGTTTTCAGCCCCAAATAAATTGGAATGGGAAAGATTTATTTTGATAAGGCAAGATTTAAATGAGGTAGCTTCCTCATGATTGGTAAGTTATGAACAACTTCAAGAAAGGCTGACAATTTTATTTTATGATCTTTAGCTTTCGATCACCAGGAGCTGGGCCCTTATTATCAACAATCTTAAGACCACGTCCTTTGTAAACTGCGTAACAATACATCTGATTGCTCTAGAAATCAGATTGGATCAATCAGATTTGGTGCTACAAGTAATTACTCAAAACATAGTCGTAGGATCGTTGATAATACAGGCCCCTGATTCTGATTTACTGAATTCAAAAGGAGCAAAGTACATTCGACTCAACAGACCAATAGAAGTAACCTTCATCCGTCTGAAATCCATATTAATGCATTAATTTTAGTAGGTTCCTCCAGTTAGGCATTGGATCTGACCATTTCAAAAGCCATTGGGGTGGCTATTATCTTCATGTAAAGAGTAAGCAGTTCTAAATTTTCCTCTTAAAACGATTTACCATAACTGTCATGACAGTGTGCATCTTTCCAAATTATTTGAAGAGTTGCTGTTGATCCCAAGCTGTCTGTTAATGGTATCTAACATGTCAATTGTTAATGACATGGTGAAATTCATTTATTCCGATTGAAAAACCCGAAGACTACTGGGTACATTTGTTTAAAAGATGACTTGTTTCGAAGATGAACAGGTATCCAACGTGCATGGTATACAAAGTAAAATGAACAAAAGGGTATGGGTATAATCTGCGCTTGATAGTTCAATGTAAAAAAAACTAAAGGAGTTACGGGTTGCGCGCACAAGAAATTGGCCATACTTTCAATTTGATGGCAGATCATTCAAGAATGCCTAGAATGGCATGTACAACAGTTTACTAGAAATTTGGAGCGGGCTTTCATACTCTCATGTTTGATTATCTTCCGATAGAGCTGTAAAAGGAGTTACACACACAAGACATTGCTAAGGACAAAAGGACCGATGAAGGAGCAGATATAGAGATGACCAGTGTCATAACACTATATGACCATTCAGATGTATTAAAATGTAACTGCAGACTTTCACCATGACATGCCTGGGGCAGAAGACCTAAAATAATGGCATCTGTCATAAGTTTCACTTTGCATTGCCATATTATTTATAGTGGCACATTTGATCTGCTTATACAGATATTTTTGATATGTGAACTGGTCATATTCTAGAAACAATACAAACAGACAAATATCATAATTTTACAGTTCCACTTGGAGCTTTAGGAGCTCAATCAGCATCTACAATAGCGCAGGCCCAACCAATAAAGTGTATTAGAGTATCAATGGATTTGAGAGCATCCATTTCAATATGTTGACTACAAAGCATAATAACATAATAGTCTTCATCGTTCTGTTCTGGCAACTGCCATTGAATCAATTTATCAATTGCCAAGACATTTTGATTAGTAGTAATGACTGGTAAATGAATGACCAGGTATTGTTGCCACAGAATGAGCTTCTTCATGCAGAAGACGTTTGAGGGCAACAATTCAACAGTATATCCTTATTTATGGATACATTGTGTGCCAATAAGGTAAAATTAAAATCCAAACCAATGATTTAGGCGAGATTCTACTTCTCCAGCCATTTCTTAGCTGAAGTATTGGTATGGGATCTACACCATTTTAGTATTCAATGCCCCATTACCGCTGTTTTGGCTCTCTTGTGATGAACATCTTGTCCAATCAGATGTAGATATCTAGCTAATACATACCTGTATAACTAACATTATGCAGTAGGACAGACATATTATGATATAAATATGTGGCTCACTAGATTGCATATTAATGGACACTTAACAATCGTCCAAATAGAAATAAAATTTTGCTAAACCGACACCTGACCCTTGTCTAGGTTTCACAGCAGTGCAGTTAACAATGTGTGCCTGGTTGATTCATAACATTCTTGTCTAAATTTTCAAAGAAACTTCTCTATCGCCGATGTAGCAATTAGGAAGGAGGAGACTAGTAAAGATCCTGTAATAATGAAGATTTTTGCTGCAGAAAAATAGATTAAGAAAAAAATGGATTTTCCGGATAAATTGGCGGCCATGTTGACAAAAAGCGGCCATATTGACCCATTGGTACAACTTTATACCATTTTCTTCATCCCTCTGCACATTGCAGTAATTATAACGTTTGATTTCTCGAGAATTCATCCTTTAAGTCCGTACAAAGTTTAGGGGTATAATTCCTATTACGATTTGGCGGCCATCTTGAAAAATGGCCGCATGTTGAATTTTCAGGTGGCTAACGGGTTTTTTCTGAAGAGAGACCCAATATGAATGTTTGTGCCAAGTTTCATGCTTGCATCACTAAATGCATGATTTTGATGAAAAATCCAATTTATCTGCTGGGCTATTAACTTTATTTTACTGAAATAGGTCATTCCAACAAGATTCTAAATTGATCATTAACAAAGGAGTGTTTCAATGGAAAACAAGAGATGTTTGTAAAACATATATGCCCCCTCAAGGGCCTACATTTGATGTAGGTCAAAGTCCAAGGTCAAGTTAACAAGGTCCAAGGTCATGGTCAAATATGAAAGGTCTTGGTAGGAGGTGTCTATGTGTGTAATATCAAAGCTGTATATGTAAAAGTAAAATGAAACATAGGCCAGGTTAAAGTTTTTAAAAGTAGGCCAAATGCCAAGGTCATGGTCAAATGTTAAAGGTCTTGGTTGGAGGTGTCCATGTGTGAAATATCAAGGCTGTAGGTGTAAAAGAACATGATATATATGCCTGGTTTCAGTCTTTTTAAAAGTAGGTCAAACTCCAAAGTCAAGGTTGCAATATTCAAGGTCATGGTCAAATGTGAAAGGTCTTGGTAGGAGGTGTCTATGTGTGAAATACCAAGGCTGTAGGTGTAATAGGACATAAGATAAAGGCTAGGTTAAAGATTTCTAAAAGTATGTAAAAATCAAAGGTCAAGGTCACACAGGCCAAGGTCATGGTCAAATGTGAAAGGTCTTGGTAGGAGGTGTCCAAGTGTAAAATATTGAGACTGTATAGGTAACAGGACATGAGATATAGGCCTAGTTTAAGATTTTTAAAAGTAGGTCAAACTCCAAGGTCATGGTCAAAAGTGAAATATCTTGGTTGGAAGTGGCATTGTGTGAAATATCAAGGCTGTATATGTAAAATGACATGAAATATAGGCCAGGTTAATGTATTATTAAAGTAGGTCAAACACCGAGGTCAAGGTAACAAGGTCCAAGGTCATGGTCAAATGTGAAAGGTCTTGGTCGTAGGTGTCCATGTGCAATATCAAGGCTGTATGTGTAAAAGGACATGATATATCGGCTAGGTTAAAGTTTTTTCAAAGTAGGTCAAAGTCCAAGGTCAAGGTTACAAGGTCCAAGGTCATGGTCAAATGTGAAGGTCTTGGTAAGATGTGTCCATGTGTGAAATACCAAGCTCTATGTGTAATAGCACATAAGATATAGGCCCAGTTTATTTTTTTTAAAAGTAGGTCAAACTCTAAGGTCAAGGCCACATGGTCCAGGTCATAGTCGTATGTGATAGGTCTTGGTCGCAGGTTTCCATGTGTCAAATATCAAGGCTGTATGTGTAAAAGGACATGATATATCGGCCAGGTTAAAGTTTTTAAAAAGTAAAAGTAGGTCAGCCGAGCCCGGATAGCTCAGTCGGTTACGTCGGAGTCTGTCAATCCAGGGGTCACGAGTTCGAACCCATTCTGACATTTGACAA
Organism: Fragum sueziense; assembly: GCA_963680895.1. Taxonomy (NCBI): domain Eukaryota; kingdom Metazoa; phylum Mollusca; class Bivalvia; order Cardiida; family Cardiidae; genus Fragum; species Fragum sueziense. The sequence continues at coordinate 10,520 of CAVMGG010000494.1, forward strand.
AAGTCATTTGTCTCTCACCAATGGGTGTGAATCATCTATGTGAGAGAGCAGCTGGAGGCTCGGTTTGGATATAGTGGTTGTACCGGTGCGAGAAATACCAGGAACCCACTGTTAGGTGCTCCAGCCGCCGCGATATGACCCTGGTAGTTGAAAACGGCGTAAAACCCCAATAAACTCAAACTTAAAAGTAGGTCAAACTCCAAGGTCAAGGTCACAAAGTTAAAGGTCATGGTCAATTATGAAAGGTCTTGGTAAGATGTGTCCATGTGTGAAATATCAAGGCTGTATTTGTAAAAGGTCATGAGATATATGCCGGGTTTATTTTTTTTAAAGTAGGTCAAACTCCAAGGTCAAGGTCACAAGGTCCAAGGTCATGGTTAAATGTGAACGATGTTGATAGGAGGTATCTATGTGTGAGATATCAAGGCTGTATGTGTAAAAGGACATGACATATAGGCAAGGTTAAGAATTAACTGTAAAAATCAACAAATGGCAATAACTCAGAAAATTTGATCGGCAGAGTTACGGTTCTTGTGCACTGCACCTCTCCATAATGAGATCTATCCACCTGTAAAGTTTCATGATTCTACCTTACATACTTTTTGAGTTATGCTCCGGACAATAATCAAGTTTGAAAATCAACAAAGGGCAATAACTCCAAATACATGATCGGCAGAGTTACGGTTCTTGTGCACTGCACCTTTCCATGATGAGATCTATTCACCTGTAAAGTTTCATGATTCTACCTAACATAGTTTTTGAGTTAGGCGTAATAAAAAAAGTTGTGCGTTTCCGGTTACCCGACCGTGCCTATTTTTTTTACCCCCGACCCTAATTTTTTTAGCAATTTTTAGGGACATGTCTTGGTAAAAGTTCAATTCACCGAAAGTTATATCGCTACTATCCGCCATTTTGTTTCCCTATTTGTCCCATTAAAAAAAAAAAAAAAAAAAAAAAAAAAATCCGACCTACCGTCCCTATTTTGAAATTTCATGTAACCGGAAACACACATATTTTTTTTTTACGCCTTATGCTCCGGACAAGAATCAAGTTTGAAAATCAACAAAGGGCAATAACTCAAAAAAGTTGATCAGTAGAGTTACGGTTCTTGTGCACTGCACCTCTCCATAATGAGATCTATCCACCTGTAAAGTTTCATGATTGTACCTTACATACTTTTTGAGTTATGCTCCGGACAATAATCAAGTTTGAAAATCAACAAAGGGCAATAACTCCAAATATATGATCGGCAGAGTTACGGTTCTTGTGCACTGCACCTTTCCATAATGAGATCTATTCACCTGTAAAGTTTCATGATTCTACCTAGCATAGTTTTTGAGTTATGCTCCGGACAAGAATCAAGTTTGAAAATCAACAAAGGGCAATATAAACTAAAAAAAATTGATCAGTAGAGTTACGGTTCTTGTGCACTGCACCTCTCCATAATGAGATCTATCCACCTGTTAAGTTTCATGATTGTACCTTACATACTTTTTGAGTTATGCTCCGGACAAGAATCAAGTTTGAAAATCAACAAAGGGCAATAACTCAAAAAATTTGATCAGCAGAGTTACGGTTCTTGTGCACTGCACCTCTCCATAATGAGATCTATCCACCTGTAAAGTTTCATGATTGTACCTTACATAGTTTTTGAGTTATGCTCCGGACAAGAATCAAGTTATAAAATCAACAAAGGGCAATAACTCAAAAAATTTGATCGGCAGAGTTACGGTTCTTGTGCACTGCACCTCTCCATAATGAGATCTATCTACCTATGAAGTTTCATGATTATACCTTTAATACTTTTCGAGTTATGCTCCAGACAAGGTTTGGTCTATGGACGGACCGACCGACCGACCTTCCGACCGACCGACACTTGCAAAACAATATACCCCCATTTTCTTCGAAAGGGGGCATAATAAAAATACTTCTTCTCTTGTGCTAGCTGAAAAATGGCACTTGATCTTTGCTTGAAAAGGGGAACATTTATTCAGTTTAACCATTTGAAAATTTTAATTCATAATTAAATCTTGGTTACCAAAATGGTTTCATAATAGAAGTAAAAGCTTGAAGCAATAGTTTGAATTAGTAAGTATATACATATTCACTCATTTTTATGCTCATGTTGAAAAGAGATTAAGAAATAAAAACTTTCCTTCAGTCTTAGAATAGTTCTTATGGACATCTATCGGTAATGACATGTACTAGGTTTTCAACAAAGGCATATTTTTTTTTAAATTATATTTTTCCAGGAATCCAATTTACTCAGGAAGTTCAAGCCAACTGTGGTCCAACATTAAAGGAGTTCAAAGCAAAGCTGGAAGAAGATCAAGGAGTAAAGAGCAAACTTGCAGCTCTGAAGAAGGAGGTGGAAGATTTCGCTGTCAAATATCCCCTGCCTGGTTTTGATGAATGGTGAACAGAGACTCGCTGAAAACAGATAGTGCAAAACTATTGTACCTATTGGGGAATTATGAAAATTTGAACCCTTTCTAAAGATTTACGCTTTTGATCCTCCTGAAGAAAATTGCTTTTATAAACAATATTGGAAATAAAGAAATTGCTTGTGACAAGCAATTTCTTCATTTCCCACAATGTTTTCTACTCATAACGACTAGAAATGTAAAATGTTTTTCACTTGAAATTGCTGTCTGCAATAGCTTCGAATTTGACCCAGCCTAAATTCTTGCTGTCTGGTATTGCGTTTATCTTGTTATTTTGTGGCAACTGGCAAAACACTGTTATGGGTACTCATATAAATAGCCTACCTTGGGAAATTCAAATCAGTACCTACAAAATGGGGTTTGATTAAAGATATTTCGTATTTTGAAGTCATCACTCCATTTCATGTATAGTTTCGAATTTCATGTGCACACAATACATTTGAAATGCATATAAACTTATGTTTGTACACTGGACAATAGTTTTGTGCTATTCCATCAACTTATCAAGTTGAGTATTTTGATCCTCTCTCAAATAATGGCCAGTTTTGACAACCTGAAAATATCAACTTATTTTCTATGAATGTGTGTTAAACTCGTATTTCTTACTTTCATTTACATTGTTATCTGCAGAATTTGTATGTTTGTGCCAGTCTTAAGTTTTGTCTGTTAGGAGAGGCACATTATGTACATATGTTAATAAATTGCATGAATTTGTTCGAAAAGAAATTGGGTTAAAATTGAATAAAATGCCATATGAATTGGGGGCCAGTTTGTTTCGGTTTGATCATGACATGATTAATTGTTTAAGTCTGTGTTAACATTTTGAATGTTATATCATTTCATTGTAAATATGTTTTTGTTAAATTAAGACTCAATCATGTAAAGCATTCCTTTAAATTTTGAAAGGTCGGAGTTTACATTTATTTGTTGAGGTCAACCTCTGGTGCAATAAGATCTTTAAAAACGGTTGTCATGTTTGTCTCGTATCTCGAATACTTACACTTGTCAATCCAGTATTTCAGTATTTGAATTTACTAGAAATCCATTCTTGAATTGATTAAAAATTAATGTCACATCGTCAAAAAATGAAAATAAAATGATAATATATACCTACATTTACTCATTTAGTCATTTATACATTTCCGACGAATCCCGGAACGCAATGTCCTCTGAACTTGTAATGGGTCCGCCTGTTAGATCCCTACCCAGATATACAGACCAGAGGGGGCAGTGACTTCAAAATGCAATTTTTCGATAAATATTCACTAAACCATACGCTGTGTGTACTCATTGGAATCGTCTCATCGAGACGATTCCAATGAGTACACACAGCGTATGGTTTGGAATTGAAATAAAGGAAATAGAATGTCTTTACTCCCTTTTATCTGCTGCTCTGTCCCCCACTAGTGTTTTCTCATGCGCAGTTTCATCAAATCATTTAGAAGGTATTATTGTATTGCCAAGTCGCAACATTTTGGACAAAATTGAATTCACAAAGTAATGAGAAGTTTGGAGGGGGTATACTGGAATCAGCCTGTCGGTCCAGTGGTTGGTTGGATGGTTGGTTGGTCTGTCTCTAAAACTTTGTCCGGACAACTCCTCCTACACTTGTTGACCGATCTAGTTCATACTTGGCACAAGTGTTCATTGTGACCTTTAGATGTGCAAGACACAAATTTCACGAAAATCGGACTGATACTTTCTGAGTTATGGCCCCTGATTTGACCATAAATGCTAGTCCGTAAACTCCTCCTACACTTGTGGACCGATTTAGTTCATACTTGGCACAAGTGTTCATTGTCACCTGTAGATGTGCAAGACGCAAATTTCACGGAAATCGGACCAATACTTTTTGAGTTCTGGCCCCTGATTTGACCCAAAAATGCTTGTCGGGCCAACTTCTCCTACAGCTACTGTCCGATTTGCTTCATACTTGGCACAAGTGTTCATTGTCACCGGTAGATGTGCAAGACACATTTCACGGAAATCGGACCAATAATTTTTGAGTTATGGTCCCTGATTTGACCCAAAAATGCTTGTCCGGCCAACTTCTCCTACAGTTACTGTCCGATTTGCTTCATGCTTGGCACAGTAGTATTAGTATAGTACTAATGCACACCATTAGGACCTGTAGATGTGCAAGACGCAAAATTCACGAAAATCGGACTGATACTTTCTGAGTTATGGCCCCTGATTTGACCAAAAAATGCTTGTCCGGATAACTCCTCCTACACTTGTGGACTGATTTAGTTCATACTTGGCACAAGTGTTCATTGTCACCGGTAGATGTGCAAGACAAAAATTTCATGGAAATCGGACCAATTTTTTCTGAGTTAATGCCCCTGATTGGACCAAATTTCAAGAAAATCGGATTGACTATTTCTGAGTATGGCTCCTGATTCATCAAAAACGCTTGTCCGAACAAAGGTGCTGGCGGTGGTATTTTTATCACCTTCAGTGATAGATTTCTAGTTTTACTCTATATTCATATGCAAAGGAGGTAATTTTGAACATTTTTGTCAAATATTTCCATAAGTATGCATTAATTAAAAATTCTAAACCGTTCAAAATGCTTATATTTGGAATTGAAATGTTACACAGTTTGGGAATTACTGGCACTTTTCAAATTTCACCTCTGGCTCTTAAGTGCTAATGATGGGTTGCATACCTTAAACTCCATGAGAGGGAACGTTTTTGTGAAAACCTTAGGGCAAAAGGAAAAAAATGCTGTTTGTGCACAAAACAAATCTTATCCCTATCAATACACATGTACATATACTAATGGAAAAAAGTAACTGTGCATGCTTATTTTCTTATTCATTATGTAAATATACGACCTATTGACAAGAAACATCTCTCGAAAACGTCCATAAGAGACGCTTGTTAATGAAATGTCGAATGCCCCAACTACACATGCATGGACGTTCGACGTTAACGTCCTTTTCGTTTGGGTGTTTTGTTGCACTGCGTTATTCCTAAAAGAGGTTGAAATTTTTTTTATGGCGAAACTGTCGTTAACTTGCTTGTTGTTCAGAAAAACGTGAAAATTTGTTTAATTAAACAGCAGGAAGCAACGCGATGCGTTCATTCAAAGACGCACATTAATGCAATCTTTAGACAGTAGCGCCCTAATGCCAAAGCAATAGGTCGTCAAGCGTTTTGGTTTGCATAGAAACATCATATAGGCACTTTTGAGACAATTTCAACAATTTAGAAACACACGCAACTTGCCACATTCGATACGTCGACGCGTGACGTCATTCCGACAAGTCAACCATAATCGGAACAACAACAGTGAAATCGATTGTTGTAGGCAAAAGTTATTGATAGGTTGATTCAAGAGTTGAGTTCTTTCAACAGAAGGCCTGTTAGAGATCGGTTAATGGAGCGCTAAATCCGTCTTAGACGGATTCCGATACGTCTAGTCTTGCTACAACGTCGTCGATGACATCGCTTAGTGGCTTAGACAACATCTACCATTTCGTAAGGTCGATTTGGACAAGGTATTGCTTATTGGCGCGCCTCGATTACATTTGTTCAGTCCGATGTTCGAGCTCGCATTCATAAACGCGTTAGGGAACGTCATATGGATTTATGCTTTATTCAACGTCAGCGCTTGACTATACTTCTCAAAAAAAGTTAAGGACCACACAGTCAAAGCGCGATATTTTGTGATTACTTATATGAATCTATTTATGAATTGTTGCATGAAAACTAGTGTCCTTTCTTCATAATCAGTTAATCGGTTGATTGGCAAATTAACCGAATTTAATACTATGAGAAGAAATGGCATAACACTACCCTTTAAAATGTTTGTTTTTGCATGTAGTGGGTAGAATGGCAACTTTCAGAAAAAGCCCCTTTCATCAGGATTTTCTTTTGAAAAAACACCCGTATGGCCAATTTTGACTATCTTGAACCTCTATTAAATCAGTGCAAGAAAAGTAGAAGTTGTAAACGTACTTCTGGTACCCTGTATAAGGGATTTACATTGTGACTACCATCGACCTTTTGAGAACTTCCAGCATCACTTACGGAACATTATGAGTAGAGATCCTTTCTGTAATGATGGTCCCACACATTTTCAACAGAATTCACGTGAGGAGAGTGTACTGTCTATTGCATGAGTTACATTTTTCTCTCTCTTAAAAACTCAGTTGCAATTCTAACCATGTGTGGTCGGTCGTTATCGTCCCCTAAAATGAATTTAGGAACAATAGCACCAGCGAATGGATAAGATTATCTGACGAGAACATCATCTCTATGACTATTATGATGACAATCAATCAATCAACATAATAATCAATTTAAAAATGTATACAAAAACACAAAACGTTCCACATGTTTAAACCGTTGATGGTGTATCAAAGCCTCGTAACTGCAGCTTGGAAAATTTGTAGATGCGAGGTTTTGACCCACCACTAACGTAATTTAGGTCATATTTGGGGCCCTGTGTTATGGATAAATGAAATCAGTCATGACGTAAGCGATTGAGATATGGATAAATAAAACCAATGTCATAAATCCGGGCAACTCTTCATTGGAATGTATAGTCTGTTTCTTTGTTCTTCCCCGTACTTTGTCACGTATGAATGTTATTGTGTAATGTTTTTGCTGATGTACCCCAAGAAGGGGTTTCAGCCAATAAAGGATTTTGAATTGAATTGAATCTATATCGATCACCGGACAGTGATCTGTTAGGATGGATATCAAGTTCCGTAGAACCATCTTAACATACCCACCCCACTCAAGCACAAATGGCCCATTTCACCTATCGCCATTTACACCATAAAATCTTTTAAACGCCGATTTTTCTGAGGAAACACTACGACTTTTCCGAATTTGGTATTCTGCCACAATTTGCACCGGTCGCATCCCAAAATAGACCTCAAATCTGCAAGGCGAAAGTTTGCATTTTGGACGTTGAAAGTCAATGCAAAATCGTCCGGTCTGTGCGGCTGAAATGGGGCCCACCGGAAGCCTCCATATGCATAATTTGTGAGCTCAGATGTGCTTTTCGTTGTTTTAACATAAACAGTTTGTACTGTTGGTCTCAAGTTTAATTTGATTGACGATAACGCTCGTCTTTACACGTCTAGCTTTGTTGTCAAGTAGGAAAAACGCAAATCATTGAAAGGTTAGCAAGCTTTCTTTACATAAAACTCGTTTAACATGTGTGTGGGACTGTCATCACAGAAGAATTCCTTCCCATAATGTCCATTACGGGCATATCGGAATCTTTAAAACGGGTCCCGATAGATGCATTGTCTAGATCCCTTCATGCCGGAACTGGAAGTTGATCTCAAGCGTCTGTTCACATTTAATTGAAGTGATGGATGCATAAGATGACCACGCAGGTTATGTACCTGAATTTTAAGATGGAAATCTTGAGAAACATGGACCTTTTCTATAAAATGCTACCCCACCCACTACATGTAAAATCAAGCATTTCGAAGGGTAGTGAACTGCCAAGTTCTCTTACATTACAATTTTAGTTTCGACAATTTTTACAATTTCTCGGTGATTTGTTATGGAGGAAAGATTGCCATTCATTATGCAGTATTTCATGAATAATTTTATCAAAAGAATCGTAGAATATTTTATTTCAAATATGTGGTCCTTAACTTTTTTTGATGAGTATAGTTGGCTCCGTTATTGGTTTACATCTCAAGTAGAACCTTTAAAGAGCCGATTGTGACAGTTTTGCTGTCTCGTTTCTGCAGAGCATTATCGGTGTCGATAGTCTTCATACTCGAAAATGGCTTGTGAACTTGAATTTTACACCTAACCACTTTCCAGGCTTGTACAGGTGATAACGAGTGGGGTAGCAAATTGACACTCATTGAAATTTAAAGGTTAAATGTTCTTTTTCCAAAATTGTAAAATTTGATTCATTTAACGTATGAATTTGAAATGTTATATAGAAAGGAACTGTGCACAGTTACTTTTTCCGTTAGTATATTTTGTCGTCTGTATTAGGTTTGGAGCAGTCGAACTATAGAAAGCGTTAAGCGTATTTTCCGTTTCTGTATAACTTACCCTTTCCCAAACACAAATTTACGGCAACCCAACATGGAAGTAGTTGAAGACGACAAAATGGATGTTGATAAAGTAAGGATTGGTATATAATAATAGTTAAGAAAATATTAAAATGAAAGGAGAAAATGCTGATTATCAGCATTTCCTTCTTTTTCTTCAATGTTTTCTCAAGTCCATTCTCTTAGGGACGTCAAAACCATGTCTTTTTTTTAGCGAGCCGGGACTTTATACCGGGGAGCTAATGTTACAGCCCTAGTGTCGGCGTCGCGTCCCGTCCCGTCCCGTCTTAACTTGAAAAACTTTAACCTGGTCTATATCTAGGACACTACTAGAGACACAGCCTTGATATTTCATACATGGATATTACCCGCCAAGACCTTTCATTTGGGACCATGACCTTTAGACCTAGTAACCTTCACCTTGGAGTTCGACCTACTTTTAATAAACTTTAACCTGACCTATACATCTCATGCACTATTATAGAAAGAGCCTTGATATTTCACACATGGATACCTCCTGCCAAGATCTTTCATTTGTGACCATGACCCTTGACCTTGTGACCTTGACCTTGGAGTTTGACTTACTTTTGAAAAATTAGCTGTTTTTGTGACAAGCTCCCGTATAGGCGAGCTACGTTGTCCTTGGACAACTCTTGTTTTGAAAATTATTGGGTCTCCTTCAACCAAATTCCTGTAGATGTTGAAGCCTGTCGTAATTCTTGATCAACCACTTGCATTGGGTTCAGGTCGAATATGGACATTTGTTGAAATGATCCTTCGACTCTCGTTTCTTTTGAGACTCGAACGACGAAATTTTAGGCAAGACAAATACGCAAGGTGTTGCAGATGACAAAATTATCGATGTAAAAAGTAGAAAGATTTCTGTTATAAAAAGATAACATTGAGGAAATATTGTTATCATGATTTTCTTCTTTTGCCTTAATGTTTCCCCATGCGATTGCAATTTATATATCATTTGATTCACCGTGAGAAAAGAAAAATGCTATGCTTAGCTTGATGCAAGTTAGGCTCACTGCTTCTTAAACATAGCCGACTTACTGGAAAACTCTTTGCCCTTTCCAAACCGACCAGAAAAACGAACGGATTTTTTTTGTTTCTTCTGGTGAGTTGGTGTCAGTTTTTGGAAAATGTAAAAGAAATCTAGAAATAGCTCATATCTGAGGAAAGAACTGTGTAAGGCCGGTACGTGTATCAAACCTTTCGAAAATCGAGGCAATGTCAATGTCCAAAGCTGGGTTAATTTGGCCATAGTTTTTATCTATCCCACAATGCACAATCCCCACCGTGTAAGTGGAAATTTAACATCGGATTTCAATCAAATTGGTTGCTTTTGAAACTTTAAAAAAAAATCCAAACAGTGTAGGCCTACAAATTTAACCTCATTCGCGAAAGAAAATTGCGGGGTCAGCTTAGAGCCGTTACGAAGACCGTTTTCGTAAATGGGAAAGTTTAAAAAAATGTGACCATTCACTTTTTACATGCCACGGCTTTTATAGAGAAACATATTCAACCCAATCAAAGCTAAAAAGATGTGTTATTGTGTCTATATACTGGGTACCAAGTTTAAAGAAAATCGCTTCACAAATAAAAAAAAAACATATGTCATTAAAACATGTAAAAAATGTCAGGAGTGAAACGTTTTTGTGTGACACTTAACACTTTTACCAAGTTTCTAAGCTATGGTAAATAAAAGACAGTGACAGGATACTACAATAAGCACTTGTAATTCATAAAACAACATGTGCATATCATCTTAAAATTACTTTTTTATCTTATCTTCATTGGTTTAGGATGTGGAGCCTGTTTTATACAATACCCATATGAATTTTATGTCAGGAGTGAAACACTTTTATTTTTCAAAATGTGTTCTCATTTTTGTCTATTCAGCCAGAAATCTACCACTCAATTTTTTAGGAAGCCATCAACCTTGTGGGCATTCTGCACTCTACCTTAGTGATTCGTGGGTTACAATTTCTCATATTGTGCAATACTAGTATATATGCTGTCAGGAGTGAAACGCTTTTTTGTTGTCATTTTGCAAGATTGTGCACTCAATTTTAGCTAAAAAGTAGTGAACATGAATTTAAAATATGATTTGGGCATTGCTCAACCATTAAGAATAGTTTTAGCCACCCTAATTTAAAAATCTGGATGATATTCTGTAAAATTAGCTGTTATTCTTAACATTTAAATGTCACACTTTGGTCACATTTTCTTTAAACCTGCCCAAATGTGAACGTTGGTCCAGGTTCAGTATTTGTATTGTTTCACTTGTAGTTCTACAACTTATATTATGCATATTATGCTCAAATAGATCTATGAAAATTAGTTTTGTAGAGTGTTAGTGAGACTGGGCCCGGGGTCAAGTTATAAATTTATTATAAGGACTTGTAGATTTATATTATTGTCTTACAAATGGTTTACGACATCAAATGGTTTAACGATCTCTGAAAGCCTACGAAATAAAATTTTGTTTCCTGAACGTTTCGCACCTGGCTATTGTAGGACAAGATACGTTCATTTCAAAATGTAGACATACGTGGTACGTACCCTTTTGTCGCCTCACGAATAGTAGTTTCCCTCCATTGGGCCTTAAGTACGTAATCTTAAAATAAATTTTGGGATTTTCCAATTGTAATGGCATGTTACCATGTGCTGAATTTAATGGTTTTAGACTTCAAATCTACAATAAAATATCAATAATTCTGTGAAAAAATCTTTACAAGGAGACGATAGGATCGGAATGGATTCATTCACTGACCACAGGTAGGCATTTATGCTCTAAAAACGTTTTCGGTTTAACTTCGTGTCCATAAACTCGTCCTGAATGTGTTGCCTATAACCCTTGATCATGTTTTAGTTAATAAGTAATATCAATAGAAATTCAACGGAGCCGCTGACGACAAAAAGCAATTTTTTATACTTCAGACATTTATTTATTTTTAATGCTAGGCCTACATATAGCATTTGAGGAAAGGAGAGTCTTTTTATGTCGATATTTTAGGGTAATTAAAATCCATTTTTAGGCCTACCGTTTTCTGATTCAAAAAATTCATCTGGTAGTCAAATTGGTAGATCTAGGTCTGTAAGGGACGGGCCTTTCGACTATGTACAGTAACACATCGTCGCTTTTCATCGAAAACCTCGAAACTGCAGTTTGATTCAATCTGCAGTTACGTGGTTTTCGTTGAAAACCATCGATATACGAGTACATTTTTGCACCTGTTTTCGTTGTTGTCCTATTTATTATTACGATGAATCATTCATATGTTAACACTTTATCTACTTACTATACCAACAATTAAGGTTTACAAACTGAGAATGAAATGCAGAGTCAGAGGCGAAATTTGAAAAGTTCCAGTAATTCCTAAACTGTGTTACATTTCCATTCCAAATACAAACATAAGCATTTTGTATGGTTTAGAATTTTGAATTAATGCATATTTATGGAAATATTTGACAAAAATGTTCAAAATTACCTCCCTTGCATATGCATATAGAGTAAAATAATATTTGTAAATTATTTTCTTCTTGAAGCATAATCTTGAAATCTGGCATGGTGAATCAACGTATGTGAAGTGTATATACGACTGTGTGTAATTTGATGCATTTCGTATGGCTAGAAGGTGGCGTTTTCATTGTCAGTTCGTAAACCTTAAAGTGACTTTTCACATTTATTTTCATAAATTTTACTTTTATTTCTATCTGAAAGAGCATGTTTTCTTATGAAAATTCTGAAAATGTCAAGCCTAAATATTGAACCGTTTACGAGAAATATATATTTTTGTGCTAAAATTAAACAAATGGTTGTGGACAACAGTTCAGATTTATATAGAATTTGTCTTCTCTGCCTCAACTTTATAGACATATTTTTCGCTTATAAATAACAACTTAAAAAAAACTGATAGCATTTCTACTTATTAGAATAAATAATCTTTACATCAAGGCATACTTTTCAAAAATGAAATAAATGTGAAATGTCACTTTAACTACACATTTTTGTGACTTATGACTACTTTTGCGGGTCGGTGAAGCTCCTATTCTCCCATGTAGGCTTTAACCCATTACTTCATAATGACACCTTTTGATGCCTAAAAAAATAAATGCTTTTGAAAACATCGTGGAAAATGAAGAAATTGCTTGTGACAAGCAATTTCTTCACTTCCCACAATGTTTTCTACTCCGACACTGGTAATGAAATAAGACCAAGTGCACTTGTCCACGCGCGATCCTTGGGGTCACTTTATACGCAGATGACCCTTGATCATGTCCATGACTGTCAAAGTATGCTGACCAGAAAGATTTTTTTAAACACTTTTCCAACCGACGTCAACATTTTAGACTGAACCAATCTGAACGGCGATGCAGACGACAATTTCAAGCTGATAGGCCTATAGTTGTAAAACTATTTCCATTTTTGATTAGAAAACATAGTGAAAAATGAAGAAATTGCTTGTAACAAACAATTTATTCATTTTACACAAAGTTTTCCCATGCCATTTCTTGTTAAGGAGTCAAAATGCGTCACTGTGCAGTAATTTGTTTGCCCTTTCACAAATGATATAAGTTTAGGGTAGTCCATTTGAAAACCGATACCGACGTCAAAATAAATAATATCAGAAGTAGGAATTATGTCTTAGCATAGAACATATTGAGGGAAAAAGAGAAATTGCTGATCATCATCTACAAGGGACGTCAAACCCAGCTCTTTTTGGGAAAGGGTTAATCAATGAACATATTTTGATCTAAAAGAACTAGATCAAAAGATCTTAACCTTTTCCAAACGCCAAAAATGTAGACTATTCCAATTTTTAGCTCGACTTTTCGAAGAAAATGAGAGCTTATACCGTCACCCGGGCGTCGGCGTTGGCGTCGGCGTTGCAACAAAGGTTAAAGTTTTTTCAAACATCAATGACTTCCATACTATCAAAGGGATTCAACCCAAATTTGGAAGACTTATTCACCATCACACCCTCCACCTTACTACCAGGGCCCATGACCCTGGCTCCACTATATTTGGAGTTATGCCCCCTTTATACTAAGCAACTTAGAAAGTCGAGCGCGCTGTCTTCGGACAGCTCTTGTTAAGGTCTGTTGCAAATGACAAAATGGATGTCACGAAAGATATGATTTGTGTACAATATAACAAAGAAAATACTTCAGACAACAGTTATGGTTGTTCACTTCTTTTGTTTCGATATTTTTCCAATTTTTCTCAGTAAGGAACGACCAACCCAATGTTTCACTTTGTTTGGGTGAAGGGTTCTTGAAAGTGCATGTTGCGATTTCGCAATGCATTATCAGTTGTAAACTATCGAAATTCGCGGTTAACGCTTTATTCTGCGGTGGTTTATCGTTTTAACCTGTTCGTATTGTCCCGTCACGATGTTATGGCTCATGTTTTCAATTTTGTTCCTATGTAAACAACGGACAATCGGACCCAATTTTCAATACCTGTATAATTTTGCACGCGTTGTTTCGAATCTTGCAGGTGTAAGACACCTGCAAGATTTGAACCGTCGCATGCAAAGTTGCAACTGTTTTGGTATTCATTATTGTGTTGTTTGTAACAAAGGTAAAATAAGTAAACATGTATGATGATATCGTGATCGGACTATACTTTTACTGTTAGGTTTTGTCCTCTGACAAGTAATACTGCCTTTATCACGGTGGACAGTTATGGCGTACCAAATGGGTCAAAAGTCTATTTAGAGCGTGCACGCATAAAATATACCCGTCGACGCGTAAATTTTATGCGTCGACGCGTATATTTACGCGTCGACACTTAAAATTTACACGAGAAGTTGAAAATATATGCGTCGACGCGTATATTTTATGCGCGCACGCTCTATAAAGACTTTTGACCCGTTTAGTACGTCATAGACAGTCACGTGATACAGCAATTTCAAACAATCTTCAATAAATTTTGTTAATACTGGACCGATATGTGTAGGCGGTTTGAAGCAGAGAAGGCGGACAGACTTCACGCATTAGCTGGACGTAGTAGAACCTTGAAAAATCAGCTGATAAAAAGTTATTGAAGACCTTTATGGGTCGTCAAAACCATGTCTTGTTTGGGAAAGGTTTAATAGATTTATAGAAAAAATATCGAAAAATATTGTGTCATGTGATTCTCCGTCGTGGATTTGATAATACAAAGTTGTAGTTACTTCACTCAACTCTTTCGCAGATAACAAAATTGTTCGATATGTCAAAATTGAAATATATTAATACAGACGAACAATAGAAAAGGATCATGTTATTACGAACTTACATTGTTGGAAATGCTGATTATCAACATTTTTATTCTTTTTTTCACGAATTTAAAAAAAAAAAAAAAAAAAAAAAAAAAAAACTTTCGGTTATATAGGGTCTACAAACATTCATCGTTTGTGAAACGCCTGAAATATATCCAAGACCTATTACCCTATATCGTCAAAGGGAGGTCAAAACCTCGTAACTACAGCTTGAATAAGCTGGAGTTACGAGGTTTTGACCTCCAACCGACGATATGTCTTACATTTCAGACTGTTCGATTCTGGGACGGGCGAGTCCATTCCACGAACCGTTTATGATGAACCCGTCGACCCGGCTGTGGTAAGTAGCCCTACTGCACGGTGGTTAATCACGTGACTCAAAACTTCAGAAAATCATCAATATTTTTGTCAATACTTGACCAATCTGAATTCAGTTTGGAGTAGAGAAGGTGGATGAATGCCAGGAATAAGCTGGACGTGATAGATTGTTGTGAAAAATCAACTGATAAAAAAGTTATTGAAGATCAACAAAAATTTTGGTTGATCTTCAATAACTTTTTGTCAGTTGATTTTAAAAAAAATCAAGCACGTCTATCTAATGTGTGACGTCTGTTCACCTTCTCTGCTTCAAACCAAATTCATATCGGTCCCGTATTAACAAAATAATTGAAGATTTTCTGAAATTGTTGAGCACGTGATAATCCATCGTGTACCAGAAAACTCACCAATGGCAATCAAAATATCGCTGAAAGACGAAAACGAAAATGAAGAAACCCACCTCCTCTCTGTTAAGGGGGAATAGTCTAACCGAAAAATATTATATGGAATATATGGGGGTTACTTCCCTTAGCCCATTTATACTTCCCATATATTGGCCCTTTTTGTCGCCCCACAAGATAACGGCTTTTGAAATACATTGATCAAAATGAAAGAATTGCTTGTAACAAACAGATATTCATTTCCCACAATGCTATTTACCCAGAGAGACCAAAATGTACTTTTGAAATTTCATATGAAATTGTCATAATGCACCCCCTTTTTTATAGACGCCCGTCTTGGTGCTTTGTCAGTGAGCGTTATTGTATTTTAATCATTTCCCAAACGACGAAATAATGGCATCGACTTAATTGAAGAGTGTTGAAGAAATAAATGCCATGAAAAGCAGAAAACATGTAGGCTATACGATGCAGCATTGTAAGCATTGAGGATGAAAGAGAGATATGTTAATTCTTCAGGAAGATTCTCAGTTGGGATGGTCAAAACGAGGCCGTGTATGAGTAGAAAGCCTCGAGACTATGAAATTATTGATCCCGAGTTATTCCTATTTTCAAAACAGCATTATACTATAGCTGACACAAGTATGCAATTTAGAACGTATAGTGCAGTGTAGATGCACTTTGATGTATTAGTCCGGCAGATATCCACTTATACCTTGCAGTGGAGTACATAGTTTTTTTCTTTGCTGATTCTTGATATAGACACCTTACTGTTCAAGAATCGTGTCACCCTTTAGCATTTTGAGAAATTCAAGATGGCCGCCAAGATGGCGGAATCTTACATAAATAACTAATAAAAGGACTATATATGCATATGGAAAGTGATATTTCTTACGCCAGATAAGTCTTATGCACTTACTAATACCCTAAGAAGGAAGAGGAATAAAGTTATGGCATTTTTCTATGATTTCAGTCGATGCTGTTGTGTAACTTACGTTACATTAGGGAATATTCGATGCAGTTATTCACTTTTCTGCTATTATTTGGACTTAAGTCATTTATACACAACAATGAATGGTCTGGTTACCAAATTCCTTTCTTTAAAATACCTTTGATAAGAGCAAAACAATAGTTACATATATGTATTATGTAATTTACGTTACCTAATATCAGCATGATAGCTTCGTTTATTCCCTTATATACTATTATTCGTTCATTAATCATTAAAACACAGAAGGAAATAGATTGTATAGCTCAAAGTTTATAACTGTAGATTTGTATAAAAACACAATTTAAACCAATACATAGTTTTAATCTTTACCAAACCATTTACTGTGAGCTAAACGAGCGAGTTAATATCCTGACTCGTTTCCCTTTATTCTCGAAAGAGAAAGTGTTTGTGTTGGGTCATTTTCAACAACAAGAAGTTAATGTTTGTACACAAGTCTAGAGTTATAAACGTTGAGTTATATGTCAATTTATTTACTTGAAGTTTTTTTTGTAGGTGGTCAAAACAACAGTTAAATAAATGTACTATGTTATTTACGTTACTTTAATTCTAAGTACCATTACATAATTATACATGTACTTGTAAACATAACAAAAGTAATATTTATTGAACAGAAAAAGCTATCAGCTGGTAATTTTAATTGGATAAAATTGAATTTATAGTATGTGAATCAAGACACCCATGTAGCCATTGGTTCACATACCCATCATATTCTTTACACAAAACAGTAGTTGCATAAATGTATTTTGTATTTTACGTTATCTTGATATCAGCATATTAGCTTCATTTATCTACTACAATTAGGTCATGAATCATTAAATCATTGAATCACAGAAGGAAATGGTGTGCATATCAATTTCTTTACTTGAAGCTTTTCGTGCGTGAGCAAAATAACAGTTGGATAAATGGATTATGTAATTTACGATACTTTAATTTCAAGTACTAGTACATTATATTTACTTGTAAACGTAACAAAAGTAATATTTATTGAACGGAAAAGTCTGTCAGCTGGTTATTGTCAAATGGATATAATTTAGTTTATAGTATATGCAACAAGACATGTATGTAGCCACTGATGCACACATCCATCATGTTCTATACACACCAAGAAAAGTGCGCCTAAGTGTACAATATAGACCACCTGTCCTGTACCTAATTTTGGTACACTACACGTTTTGTGTTGTGGCTCATCAACTCAACAAATTTGGGGTCCCTAACATCAACAGTACATGGTATTTTAAGCACTCAAACGTGAAAAGAAGGTCGCAGCAGTTAAGGAGTGTAA
Source organism: Fragum sueziense (assembly GCA_963680895.1). Lineage (NCBI taxonomy): Eukaryota > Metazoa > Mollusca > Bivalvia > Cardiida > Cardiidae > Fragum > Fragum sueziense. The sequence goes on from CAVMGG010000494.1 coordinate 28,290, forward strand.
ACAAAAACGGCTGCCTGGCACAGGCTTTACCATAATACTCCGCCATTTTTTCCTGGCAGGGTATAAAACCCAAACAATGTTCATTAAGCAAGAATATGTACAATTAACTTATAGTCGGTTAAAATTGACATTTGTTTGTAAATGGTGAGTTTATGAAAGGTGAATCTCTATATTGTTCTGTAAGACCTACATAACAGAAGATAATCATATTATCTCTGTTACCTTAAGTCTAACATATTACCCGTGGTGAACTGCTAAGTGACCAAATCTTTTCTGTTGCATATAAAGATATCAGAGATCATTTTTCGTTCGTATTTCTGGTTTCTTAGAGTATTATTTCAAACTATACTCCCTTGGCGTTTGCAATACACTGTACAGTTGAAGAATAAGGAAACACAATGCTCACATTGTCATTAGATCATTTACAAGATATTGCCATGAGCTCCAGATACAACCTCAGTCAGTCAATGAGCTTGGTTCTATGGTAGTGTGTGAAAAGCTAGTACCATTCCCTCAAACTACAGAAGTATTTCCAGATAAGGACAAAATGACTCACTATTGAACATAAAATTAGAATTACGCTGTTAGAGAAAATCTACCATACATGGGATCGGGGGATCAAGTGCTAGTAAAAGTCACTGTCCCCTAGCCTAGAGTGCAGTTGTAGCTCATTGTACATCACAAATAATCAAATGGACGAATGGAAGTGATGTATCCTATTTTCAACTAGAAAAGGTTATGCTGGGGCTAGACTGGGATGTTCTGTGTTTTTTAAATACCACAGAGAAGTACTACATAACAATGGAAACATTGAAAACAAAAATATGAATAACTACGTTATCTATTGATCTGTGTGGAACAGACAAATATTTGTAACGGTGATAATATCAATCTTATGCAATTTTATTGAAATACATGCAATTTTATTGAAATACCGCAACATAACTTATGTCATCTTAACTTAATATGTTTACTAATTTTATAAGTCTCTTTTGTGTATGTCAATCTGTTTGACAAAAGTTGACGTGTCTTGTACAAAAGCCAGTGAAATATCAAACGATATCTTCTTTGAGCAGGTCTAATAAAACAATGTAGAAATACACTATATATACCGCCAAGAAAACTTGGTGTGTATATTATGGTATACTCGGTGTCAGGCAGGCGGTCGGATTCCGTCGGTCTCTATTTTGCTCCATATCTCCTGTACTCTTTGGCCTAGAGACACCACTTTCAAGTGAGAAGTGTCTTGACCCAACAGGTTCCTCATTTACTAAATAGTCATTGTGACCTACTTTTCATATTTGAGCGCATTTAATTCAAAGTTTTCTTCTGCTCCAAATCCCATTGTACTGTTTTATCTAGTGCCATCAAACTGGATGTGTTAAGGAGGCATGACCAAAAGGTATGTCATAATCTGTCGTGTACCAAAACTATCTCATTGGAATATATTTTACACGCTTGAGCACACTAAGTCTAAAATTCCCGTCCGTTCTATATCTCATGCACTGTTTGATCTAGAAACACGAAATTCGATGGGTGAATGAGTCCTGACCAAGGCAGAGGTTTGTCATATACCAAATTAGGCGAATTTGCCCTACATTTAATGCTCAACAAATGTCTTCATGTACCAATGCTAGTCATCGTCACCTGCTTAGGAATACGTATTTCACTATTCTTTTGTTTTTAAAACAAGATTGGTGTGTCAACTATTTACTACAGGATAGCCTTGTTTCGTAAAGTTTTAAATCTATTTTACAAATGCATCCTTCTAACAATAGCCAGTTGACAGGGATTTGTGTGTAACTAACAATGCTATTGTTATGGTTAAAAGTGTATTTAAGAGTACTTGAAATAAAAGTAACGTAAATTACATAATAATTTATGGAACTTTATTTTTCACTTTACCAAAAGCTTTAAGTAAAGAAATTAATATGCAAACCATATTTGTTGTGTTTTGAGGGTTTTTGGCCGAATGATAGGAAATAAGTGATCAAATAAACCTATAATGCTTATATTAAGGTAACGTAAGTTACATAATACATTTATGCAACTGTTGTTTTACTCTAACCAAAAGCTTTAAGTAGAGAAATTCATAACCAGATCATTAAATGTTGTGTTTAAACAACTTATGGTCAAATAATGGTAGATATGTGAATAAAAAATCTAATATTCCTTAATGTAACGTAAGTTACACAACAGCATCGACTGAAATGACAAAAATGTGTCATATCTATATTGTTCTTCCTTCTTAGGGCAACAGTAAGTGCATTAGAGATATCTTGCCTTAAAAAATCAGTTTCCATATGCATATATAACCCTTACATTGGTTATTTATATGGTATTCCGCCATCTTGGCAGCCATCTTGAATTTCTCGAAATGCTAAAGGGTGACACGATGTCACCCGTCAGATTCTTTTACAGTAGGATGTCTACTTCTGGAATCAACAAAGAAAAAAACTATGTACTCCACTGCAAGGTTCAGCTAAAAAATGGGGAATATCTGCCGGACTATATTCAAACATCACGTTCACAAGTTGGATCATATATACTATGATCCCTTAGAGAATTTAGTACAACATGAACTTCAGGCTCTGTTTATCTACGGTGTGATTTTAAGACGTTTTTGGAGAGCGATTATGCTCTTCTTAACAAGGGTTTAATTCTATCCATTGCCATTTTGATACCGAAATATGCAGGGGCTATGGCATGTAGTCCATGGGCCCATAACCGAAACCCTCCCCCCCTAGTGGGATTTTTGAAGACCTATATTTTCTTGAAGCTTATGATGTATAGTAATGGATTCAGGTTGTTGTTCAATTTAAAAGTGCTGGATAAGCAAATGGCGGGCTCGTTACCATGGCAACCGTCCATTTTTCTACATTCCAGCGCTTGGGTCGATTAATTGCAATAAAATTACTTATTTTTGTCATAAATCTTTCAAAATAGTTTTAAATTATTACCAATATATTTCTCTCACGATATAGATATTTTTTAGAAAATTTGCTAATTTGCATATTCATGAATATTAATGAGAAAGTAGAAAAATGTGTTTAATTTGCTAAAAACAAGACTTTACTAGTGAATTTAAACCTCCCTATCCGGTAGGATTTTTGAAGATCTATATTTTCTTGAAGCTTATGGCGTATTTTAATACATTCACGTTGTTATTTGATTTAAAATTGCTGGATAAGCAAGTAGTTGGCTTGTTACCATGGTAACCACCCATTTTCATTCGTTCCAGCGCTTGGATCAATTAATTGCAATAAAATTACTTACTTTGGTCAGAAAACATTGAGGCTAGTTTTAAAATGTTGTCATTACATTTCTCTCACAACCAAGATATTTTTCAGAAAATTTGCTAATTTGCATATTCATGAATATTAATGAGATTGTGGAAAATATGTGTTTAATTTGGAAAAATATGACTTTACTAGTTTACTAGTGAATAGAAACCCTCCCCACCATGTGGGACATTTTAAGACCTATATTTTCTTGAAGCACAGGAAACATGTTAATGAATTCAGGTTCTTGTTTGATTTTAAAGTGCTGGATAAGCAAATGACAGGCCTGTTACCATGGCAACTGCTCATTTTCCTACGTTTTAGTACTTGGATAAATTAATTGCAATAAGATATTCTAAAATACTCATTTAAGAAATATACTTATTTTGGTAATAAAACAAGACTAGTTTTAAAATTTCAAATAGACATTTTTCTTGAAATCATTTTTATTTAGCTAATTTGCATACTCATGAATATTAATGAGAAAGTAGAAATATGTGTCTAATTAGCTAAAACAAGGCTTTCATAGGGAAATAATATGCTGAGGCATTTCGTTTTTAAAATGCTTAATGTTTCAAATGGATAAGAAGACTAATACGATCGTAATCGTAGATCAATAATAAGTTTAAAACCATTCATCAGCTACACAGAACAAGATAATATATTGGGCTTATTCGCAAACACAATTATTTGCATACTTTTCTCTAAATGGCAAATAAAATCTCAAATATTCTCTTATTATGTTAATGACTTTCATTTTTGCATCTTTTCCCTTAATTGTGTACTTGTTGTGTTTGAAAACTAAAATTTCATGATTTACCAATTAAAAGGGAGAATCTTAAAAATACATGCTCTGAAAAATTACCGTATAAATAGCAATAAAATTCCATTTAGCGCAAATGACATGCTGAAAACTTTAACCTACTTTCTTTGATTTTTTTTTGTGAAATACAGTTTTCTTTTATACAGGAAACTTTATTTTGCTAAAGTTAAGTACTAAAACAATTATAAAGCGTTTTTAATAATGAATTCCCATTGGAGTACATGGATGGTCACCTTTGATTTATACCATTTTTGCCTTGTAATGCATGCTTTTTTACATAATTTTCCTCCAAGTTTAAAATTAGCAATACTATTAGAGACATGATGTGCAGAAGAGAAATCTTCCCAACCACTTCTATTAATAAGAATGCTATGTTACAGGAACCTGTAACACAGTTTACCAAAGATATTCTAATAACCGATAGTTGAAACTGGACAGTTTCATATTTGCACTGTCATGTGCATTAATTGATGATTTAAAATTGCCTATAATACCAACTATATCATTTATTTCTTTATCAAATTGCATTCGAGTGACATCGTTTTACACCTTTATAATTCAGAATACTTATATGTGATAATATAAACAGTTATAAATTGTACATATGTACCTTATTGGATACCAGTACTTCAAAGACACTTGATTTGTGAGGAATCCTCGTATTTGTGTGACAAAATGTTGGTTTGAAAGATTTCGTTTAAATAGCAAACACAATTTGCAATTTCTGTTGATTATGATGAGAGGGAAACACATCATATTCCAGTATGTGGCTGGCCGAAGATTTGAAATCCTTTGTTTTGTTATCAGTTTTTAGATATGCTCGTGCATTTCTTAATTCATTTCAAACATCTTCACCACAAATTAGTTTTTGGAATTCTAACTTTTGTGGAAGACAACAAGCTAACCTCAGGATGAGGTAAAATCCATAAAACACAAGGGCTAGCTATGAATAATACATATAAGCAATTTCCAATTAACCAAGGAATCCGCGATTCATATATTCATTATATGTGCACAAAAGTGTCTAAATATATGGTTATTAGAAAGCCTTGTCACAAAAAGGGAGAGCATGCTATGGTTCGTCACTTGTATTGAAAAGGGAATGAAGGTAAAACATGCATGATGAGTTTATTGGTCTTCTGTATCATCTTATTCTCAAGTAAAATATCGTGGGGGACGGGGGTTATAACGCAACAGAGAAACTTAAGAAGATGATGCTCGGTTGCAACCACTGTCTACGGTATGTGTCATAAATTCACAGATCTGGTATACTTGATGAGCGAATTAAAGTAAGAAATTGTCCATGCATTATCTTTTTCAAGATATTGCTTGATCGCAAAAGAATGCACAAACTTACGGACTGTTGGGTCTAAAATTCCTCAACGATAAGCAAATGACAAAGAGATTACCAGTACTTGTTGCATTCTTATGAACGAGAAAATGTCCAGAGTCCTAGGTACGTTGATATGGAATCCCAAATGCCAAGAACATTATTCATTATTCAATTATTCGCGAGTAAGAAACAACACTTCATCTACACAAATGAATTTTAATAAACACGAATACCAGAGGCAGAGTTACAGATATTATGGCAACAGTTAAGTGAATGGTGGCACAAATGGCCGCTCAGCAGACGACACAGGGTAACTCCTGTGGCGTCAAGTGGCAATGAGACACTGTCGTTATATACGTATACCAAAACTATTTAGACACTAAGCGTACACCGTATAGAAGTGCGGTCTCTTCCGGGTTCCCTTGAATGAGACCGACCTCCATACAGCGACCTTCAGCAATTTTTTCCGCCCATCCCTATCACCAATAAATAATTACTACCCGCGCCGTTAACACAGCCTAACAGCGCACAAGGCTATCACACACATTGTATTATACCAACAACCAAGGATACATTGCAACGAATACTTCACCATACAAATTACTAACAACACACAAAGGAATCACCGAGTACTAGAGCGAAACCTTTGTATACCAACACACAACTTCAACCCCAATTTGTCCGATTCCCAGAAATCCTCAAAACGACCGAGCTAAGTGGTTGTCCCTAAATAGCACGGCCACCCTGACGATTTACATACTTAACATGTAAACGTACTATAGCAATGCAGCACACCTTCAAACGGTTAAGCGACAGGGTTTCATTGACCACTTAAAGTGAGCGACTTTCAAAGAAAAAATTAATACATCACAAGTTATAAATGTCCTAAATTAACACAGCCTGCACATTTCTAGCGTCGGCAAATGTCTATCGAATCGACGTCAATCCTTGCGATTGTTGGTGAACTGCTGCCATAACATGCTGTATCTCTCCTCTGGCTCGCCAATGCATCCTGAAAAAATAGTAAAACGACTGCTTTACAAAATGAAAAACCATAGCCCAACAACGAGGGAGGGATAACCTTTTTGACGTTGACGGAATCCACTTCATGTTAGCTGCAAGGGAGGGTGGGTGGGATAAAAATACTTATATGCGTCCAAATGGTCAGTGAAAGAAGGTCGTATCGGCATGCGCCTGTGGTTTATATACCCCGACTAAGAGCGGGAAAGAAGACCACTCGTGCGTAACACGAATGGTATGCTACATGTATTACATGATTTATTGACATGGCACAAATTATCTTTTATTATCCTAACTTACACGTTTGGGACCCTTCATAGTGAAATTGCAGTCACACTTTCTCGCATTCTTTAAATCTACATATTGTAAGATTTTTAAGTCAATTTTATGTGTATAAACAGAGTATTCACAAATTGTGAATATAATTTGCATAAAGGTCATAGCCACGTCAAATAAAACACGTATTACTTGTACTAAAGTCAAAATTAGCAGACGATATCTCAAATTTAATAAATTCAATTATTCTAATTCTAAAATAATTGTCAATATTTTACAGACAAGGTTCAGTATTCAATTAACGAAACATACTATGCCAAGTTGCTAGACAATCTGAAGCAGACCATGCGTGAGAAACGTTGCGGCAAACGCTCAAAATGTGCCCGCTGCTTGCAACAGGAAATTACATTTGTACACAATTGCCAAAGTACAATGGATGCTCTCGAGAAAAAATGGTATCAATTAGATCACACCCTTCCTATCCTCATGACCTTGCTGCTATCAACTTCTTTCCTAAAAGGGATATGAATGGTTGCAATTTTAAGTCTCATGAAAAAAGTTATTGATGCAGTTTAGGTGTGGTTCTTTGGAAAGTTCTCGGACTTCTTTACTTCTGGACTGATATCACTTGACCACCTTTAACGTTGATTAATTTGAGTTTAACTCCTATTTCAACTGCTATGGTTATATCGTTTGGTCAAAGCGCATAGGCCTGAATGGAAAGTATTTCAAGAGAAAATATGTCGATCTAAACATAAAAAAGGTTAGGTTAGGTATTCATTGACCCATACTCGTATTTGAGCATTTAGGCAGATAACATAAAATACATAGTATTGTATTGTATTACATGTCATGTGAATTAACGGTGAAGAAGTCATTTTTAGCGTGCCAAAATTGTTGATATTGGTGTTTTGTATTCAACTTATCCACCCACAAAAAAGAGCTTAAACGCTTTATGAGCAGAATAAGCTCTAATGTCTTTTTACCCCCTATAACACCTATTATCCAAAGCGTAAGACTTAAAACCATCATGCAAAAAGATGCCTATGAAGTACTCCAATGTGGACTCATTATCAAAGAATCGGGTACATGGTCTCTGTCAAAGAGGGAAATTCTTATCTCTCCTAGAAAATAATCAATAATGATTTTCTGTAGTATTTAATTTATGGGAATGGGGATTTATTACCATTTATACGGTAATTAGGACGTTCTGGAAATATATATTATCAAGGTTATGTCATTTATTTACTTGTTGAATCATGTAGTTTTAATACGGAATTGAAATACATTTGAAAATACAATATTTAGTGCAGAAGATTTGCAGAATGCAAAACATTTACATCATTTTTGCATATTTGAGATGTTGGCGGCCATTTTGAAAATTAAAAAAAAAAATGACAAAAAAGCCTATTATAAGCATGGCAACACTCTTTTAGATTTAATATGCTCAGTTTTCCACAGAAAAGATCTCATTTACATACAGAACATGAAAACAAATTATAGGCCAGTGATATTTCGATATTTAGTCAAGTGGTCATTTTGCGGCGGCCATCTTGAAAATCATTTGAAATGTCCAGTATATCCTAGAATGTTGATAGTCAACACTTTGATTTTTATTATAAGGCGTCTAATAAACACTTAAATACAAATTCTAGCAATTATTCGCCATGGAAATGATTTCCAAATGCAAAGTAAATGTAAACAAAGGCAATATCTATACTATTTTTCTCTTGTTTTACATATTCAAAGGGCATAATTCGTGCTAATTTTGGTGTGAAATTAACTTTTACTATTTTACGATGTGAATTGTTAAAATCTATAAGCATTTTGGTCATTTGCGCTTAAAATTGGGCTTTTTTGGATCCCATAAATGTGTATATGGTGAGTTATAAACAAGTAATTTTTGTAATTCAAGGGGAGATAATCAATCGTTCCGCATATGCTTATCCAGCACTTATATATCAAACAACAAGTTGCATTTGAAAGGGAATTCACCAAGCTTTACAATGATATAGGTGTCATAAAATCCCGGTAGGGGGGGACCTAGGGTGTAGCCAGCCCACGGACTAATGTAGTAGCCTAAAGAGCACGACCAATAATTATAATGCACACATGCAGTATGACCTTTTCCTTATTTTTAATCAGCATGTAAATGTTTGATCTAATTCCAGTTGGTGGTGAAACAATTGAAGGCTATATCAGACGATATCGAGCAGATAAAAGACAACCAGGTAGCACTCGAAGATCTCCATAATCAGTTAAACAACTTGACACATGCCATTAGTCATGTGGTAAGGCAGAACACATGCTTGGTCGAGACAACGAAAAACTTGCAGAAGTCACTCCGGGAAGTTAAAAGGGGTCTACATACCATAACCCACAAGAAGAAAACTGAACATACAACAAATGAGAAAGGCACAGAGAAGACGAAGAATCGCTGGACTAGAAAAGGTTTGTCAATCTGTATTTTCTAACGACACCATTAAAGATTATTCGAACTTAAAAGCTGCAGATTGACAACTTTTGGTGTGGCTTAATACACGGAATTCTTTCATAAATGGTTTCCCCAGCAGTTTTCTTAAAATGAGTTTTGTGTCAGTTTACATTTTACAGAAATCCACTTTGCAGTAAACTGATATAGGGGTTACACATTGAAGTTGTCACAACGGATGTTTTCCCTTGCATGCTTTAACTAATTTGTATTTTTTTTTTTTAGATAATTATGGTATTACATGTTAACTAAGTCAAATTATTATGCTTTTATTCAGAGATAAGTATTTTCAACTTACTTAAAAACTGTAGAATATTGACTACTTTCTAATTTTCTATTTACTTCGTTTCTAGGCGTGTCCAGGCGGGACTGGAAGCACATGGTCCATATAGAGGAGGCCCTCCAGGAGAACTTTCAGCACTTTGTAGACAATCTTTCGTTCAGCAGCACGTCTATTCCCGACAAACTACTCGAGTCCGAGTGTCTCAGTGACGACGAGTGTTCCATGATACGATCCAAACACGAGAAGGACCAGGTCAGGTTCCTCATATATAAATTAATGACGCGTGGTCCTGAACGAATCTTCGCGTTTTTAGAGATTTTGAAAGAAAACAAGTACGACTCTCTTACTCGGAACGTTTACAAGTCACTGGAGCGTCTGACTGCTGAAAACACTGGACATGCTGTTAACTGCATAGTTTGTCTTTTGAAGAGAAATGTAGACCTCCGAGACATAAGTGATTATCTATTCGGAGCCAAACTTATAAACCGAGAAATGTATGGGGCCATACTGGATAACCCAACGTTGTATGAAAATAGGGAGTCTATATGGGCAAAAATACTGCATAATGTAAATGAGGCTGAACACTTCGAAAATTCCAGGAAGCATCTTATAGAGGCCGTTAGTGACAAATACGATTATCTGGGACAACATCTCAAATCGCATACAATGTCCTTCCAGTGTCACTGTGGCACAAAACGTCGACGACTGCGGACAGGTTTGTGTAGAGATCTGGGGAGTCAGACGGACATCAGCACCACATCTGACGTTCCACAACTCAAACATTTACGATCTACCGACTCTACATCTGAACCTGACAGTACTTCAGTTGTCAGCTCACTCGAGCCTGGAACATCATACGCTGATTTATCGCTATATCAACCACATATATCGGGACCTTGTGACTCTACAACGGATGTAATGGACTCCAACTTTACAAACAAAGATAGGTCGCGACATTCGTCTGGTAAATTTGAAATGAAACAAAGCCAAGTCGATACAATCCACCCTTATAAAACACAAGAGAGCATGCCTTATGTTGACATTGATGTACTGACAGATCGCCCAATATTGAATCAAAGTATCAGTCGTGTAACTACAGTAACGGTACGTGAAGCGGATTCTACAACTGAATCGGGATATGTAACATCGAAAACAAACGATACAGAGCCCGACAGCAATAATGATACCTCTGTCACTCAAAGTCCAACCACAGCTACACCTGTAGAAGAAAAGCTCAACCAATTGAGACATGATCAGGAGGGTAGAACGAATGATGAAATGGACGGAGGCCAATTCAATGAATCGCAGCCTGCACATGTTGAACGCCCCGATAACGTCAGTATATCCATAAAAGGAAATATTTCAACTGATCAAGTTGATCAGTCGGCTTCTACATGTAGTGAAGATGAAAGGGCTTTAAAATTGGAAACAAAGACTCGGGTAAGAAGGAAAAAATCTGAATCGAAGCGCAAAACATACGTGCTGACAAAGTCCAAAGTGGTAACTGCTCAAACAAAACATCTTGAGAGCCCTTTTCACATGAAAAAGCAAAACATCAAACGCAAAGAAAGACGTGACAAAAAGCTTGAAAATTATGCTGCAAATGAACCTAGTAGAGCACATACATTCTCCACAGGGCCTATACAGAAAGGTCTGCCATATAATCCGACATGGGGGAAACAGCCTCAAAGGCCTCCCCCTGTATTCGACTACAATCAGGCACGGCGCCATTGGCTGATGTCTCACAGAATAGCGAAGATAGACCGCCAGTCTGACACTTTCACTGATCAGTCGTGGACTGAGGGCAGCGAAACGGAGTATACTGTATGAAAACGATAGATGACTTGTCAGAGCTATGTGCTAGAGATGCTCTGCTAAGTCATTTATCGTTCACGTCTGGGCAATATACATGTATATCATGTTGATATATACAGACATGCAAACAGTAAGCGTTATGTTGATATGTCTTTACATGGATTCTGAAGTTACTTGGGCCTTTTATGGATCCTCAGTTTTAACAAACGTGATAGGTGCTTGTTCTGTAGACAATGTTGGAAATGATATCATGCGCACAGGTATAAGAAAAGCTGGGAATGTTAATGAACCGCCGTTTTCTTTTGACTCAAGGCTCTATAACTTTACAAAAGGTGCTAGTGGTCTTATTAAAACGTGTTTTACTTTTAACGTTTACAAAGAAGAATGATCTGACTGTGATATACAACCGATTTTTTGACAATTCTACAGAACCACAAGATTCAGTTCATGGACCGATCTTGTTAATAATATAGTTACATTAATAAGATGGTTGATCCTTTATTTTTTCTATTTATCAATTTTTAGCTCACCTGAGCACGAAGTGCTCGAGGTGAGTTATTGTGGTCACTTTTTGTCCGGCGTCCGTCCGTCCGTCAACATTTGGGGTGTTTACACTCTAGCATCCACAAAAGTTGGGCAATTTTGATCAAACTTTGCCAAATCAAGTAAGATCATTAGTTCTCGGACAAGCTTGATTATGGGCCTGATCGGACCAGAATGTGCTGAGTTATCTGCCCTTGAATATAAAAAATGCTGTTTTTAAGTTTGTTTACACTCTAGCATCTACAATTATTGATCAATCAAGACAAAACTTGGACATAATGTTTGAGACCATAAGATCTCGGATGAGTTAGATTTTCAGTCTGATCTGAATAGAAACACGAGAGTTATGTGCCCTTGAATTGGACAAAATTGCCATTTTTGGCTGTGCACCATAAGGTCTTGGATGAGTTTGATTTTTACAACGTTATTGACCTTAAGTTTATATTCAGTCTTAAAGTCATATATATTAATTGAATTGAACAAAAGTGTTGCTCATATCATTTTGGTTCAGGTGAGCGATATAGGACCATCATGGTCCTCTTGTTTTTTTTAGACATTTGCCCCAAACTTGTTCAAAATGTGTGCTTTTTGTGTAACGTCTTTCCTTGTTAATGCTATTTGTATAATTTGAACAGTAATGGTACAATCACGATATGATGGCACAACTTTACATACTTTAATTACAGACTGTAATTTTGCATGTGATGGTTCAAATTGTGTAGGGGTCTCTTACTTGCAAGAATCAAGCATTCTTATGCAAAATTGTGTTGGTGATTAACAATGTTTTTCCTTTGTTAGCACATATTTCTGTTTTAACCCTTTCCCAAACAGCAAAATGTTAGGGTGATCCACTTCAAAAACTGTTACAAATGACAAAAGGGTGTTATTGAAGGAAGGATCTGTGTAAAATATGGCTCAGAAAATTTTGAGACAAAAGGAGAAACTGCTGTTTATCAGCAGTTTCTTCTTTTGTTTCAATGTTTCCCAAGCCTTTTCTATCAGGGACGTCAAAACCAGGTCTTGTTTGGGAAAGGGTTAATATGTACCGTTATATCGTGACTGGACTATACTCATATAAATTTGTTTTTATTTCAATTATTATCTAACAATGGAATAAATATAATTTTCCAATACTTTTTCTACAACTCTACCATCGTAAAATGACAGCGATGGATGCCTTTGGTTAATGCTTCGATATAGACCTTGAGCCACCAATAACCCCTGCTCCCCCCCAGGGGGAATTTTGAAGGGTATGATTTTCTGAAAGCTTATAACAAATGCTACAAGATGAGCGTTGTTTGCACTCTGGTCGTTGGGGCTTTTGGCTGTAACCCTTATCTAAAACCCTTAACCCTTTTAATTTTTTTATGCAAATATACAAACATTTATTTGGTCATATCTTCATTGAATTTTGGCCTACATATGTCAATATGGTATCAAATGAAAGCTTATGACTTGCTCTTTCATTTGTAGTTATTTTATGCAAATTAGCTCATTTGCATATTCATGAATATTAATGATTTTCCTTAAAATTGTCAATTTTTGATTAAAATTTGGTTAATAATTTCCAAAACAAGGCGTTTCTGTCCAGGGGGAATTTTGTAAACATGGTTTATCAGTAAGAACATTTTATTAGAAACATTTTGAGCTTTGTTTGCACTCTGGCTGTTGGGGCTTTTCGGCGTGACCCTTATCTAAACCCTTAACCTTACCAAATTGTTCATTCAAATTTTGAAAATGAATTTGGTCATATCTTGGTTGAATATTTACACATAGATGTCAGAATGGTATCAAATGAAAGCTTATGACTTGCTCTTTCATTTTAAGATATGTTATGCAAATTAGCTCATTTGCATATTCATGAATATTAATTATTTTCCCTAAAATTGCGATTTTCGACCAAAATCTTATAAATACTTTCCAAAACAAGACACTTTTGTGCAGGGGAATTGTGTAGACATAATTAATCTTAAAGTTAATGATATATGAAACATTTTGAGCGATGTTTGCACTTCGGCTGTTGGGGCATTTGGCCAAAACCCTTACCTAAACCCTTAACCCTATAAAATTGTTCAGTCATTTCAAAACGTTTTTTATCATATCTTGGTTGAATATTGACCTACAGATGTAAGAATGGTATCAAATGAAAGCTTATGACTTTCCCAATAATTTGCCATAAATTTTATGCAAATTATCTCATTTGCATATTCATGAATATTAATGACATTACTTAAAACTGTGACCTTTTTAGCGGATATTTGGAAAATACTTTCAAAAACATTGTGTTTCTACTCAAGGGGAATCATGTAAACATAGTTTATCTTAAAGAACATTTTATTAGAAAAATTTTAAGCAATGTTTGCAATCTGGCAGTTGGGGCTTTTGGCCGTGACCCTTATCTAAACCCTTAACCCCATCAAATTTTTATTTGAATTTTCAAAACGTTTTTGGTCATATCCTGATTGAACAGTTACTAACAGATGTCACTACGGTATCAAATGAAAGCTTATGGATGACTCTTTCATATGCTATTATTTTTTGTGCAAATTAGTTCATTTGCATATTCATAAGAATTAATGACTTTCCTTAAAATTGTGATTTTTCAACGAAAACGTGTTAAATACTTTCAGAAAATGCTTTCAGAAACAAGATGTTTCTGTTCAGGGGGAATTATGCAAACATGATTTATCTTAACGAACATTATGAAAATAACACTATAAGCGATGTTTGCACTGTGGTAGTAGGAGCTTTTGGCAAAACCCCTTATCTAAACCCTTAACCCTATCAAATTGTCCTGATCAAAAATTGGCATACAAACGTCATAATGGTACCAAATGAAATCTAGTGAATTGCTTGTATATTGGCAATTTGCTCATTTGCTTATTCATGAATATTATTGATTCTTTAAATGTTTGGGATAAAACCACATTTATTGTGGAACCCTGTAATGTTAAGTACATAGTAGCCCTGTTATGTTAAGTACAATAAATGTTGATGATTCTTTGCATTAAATAGACATTCTAGTGTTGATCTATGTCGGTTTTCATTATGATAACCTAGTCAAACTCCCAGAGTGTAAGTAATTCCAAGATTGCCACCAAGTGTGATGTTAATCATTTTTGGTCAAATTGTCCTACAACAGTGCAAACAGTAAGTGTCTTAATATGGGATTTCATATGCTGATCTTAACCAGGTTTTAGTTGTAGCATTTAAATATCAGGAAAGTATTGAACTGAAGATATCTATGGCTATCGAATGCCATCCTTGAAAACATACGCCATATTGAAAGATATTGTATATGTATCGCAAGGGAACTATTTTCAATCCATTGTGCGGTTATATACTATGCTGAAAGCACATATAAGACATATTTATAAGTTCAGAAGAATTTTAATGTACATTCAGCATGGGCTGTCGGTAGTATGGATCAGTTCACAGTTCACATCTGTTCTGATCAGATACAGACAAATAAATGCATCGTAAATGACTGCAATAATCTTTTGATCGCAATCGTTTATTGTATGTACTCTAGCTACATACATACAGCGAGTACATTTCTTGATTTATGCATCTGATACGTAGGCTTTACATATGGCACCCCAAGCTTAAATTATCTGAAGTTAAAATACCTCAATAGAGCGTAAAGGAATGGTAACACCAGTGTCCCTGATCTCTCAGCCACATATCAAATACACTTAAGGCCAACAAATTTACTTGGCTATGAGGAATACACAAGGAAGGGCTCTCCAGATGGAACAAAATCATGCTGTTTTCTCAATGTGAATGGCAAAAAATGAAGCTTGACAAGAACTTAACAATGTTATTCTGCTGTATGTATGCAATTTGTCTACATTCCAGGATCTCTATTCAGCCATAAAAATTGCAAAAATAATTGAAATAATTTATTTTATATGTGTATTAGAATAAAGTCCCGCAGGTTAGACACCTTTGTATCATCATATGGCATTTAATAAAATGTTAATGTTCAAAGTCCTATTTTGCGGCAATTTTGGATTCATCAAAGGATAACATTTTGTCAACTAAACTAGATATAAGCAAGAACACAAGTACAATACATGGAATCAATTTAACTTATTTGCACTTAAACAATAAAGATTTAAAAAAAATCAAATGGAAACTATATACATACATTGATAATAAGATTTATAGGAACAAAATATGATGGGTTGCACACTTTAAAATCGCAGTTACTTCCAAACAAAACATCAAATAGATCTCAAACAAGGCTTAGATGTTGTTAAAAGAGTGAACATGGATATCAGATGGTTAAAAACTCACGAGAAAGAAAAAAATCCCACTTTTTGGTAGGTATTTAACTTGAAAACAATAACAAATTGTAGACAAATCATTAATATACATGCATATGCAAATGAGCCAATTTGCATAAAATAACTGCAAATTAAAGAAAAAGTCATTAGCTTTCATTTGATACCATTCTTACATCTGTAGGTCAATATTCAATCAAGCTATGACCAAACACGTTTTGAAAATTCAAATGAAAAATTTGATGGGATTAAGGGTTTAGATAAGGGTCACGGCCAAAAGCCCCAACCGCCAGATTGCAAACATTGCTTATAATTTTTCTAATAAAATGTTCTTTAAGATAAACTATGTTTACATGATTCCCCTTGAGTAGAAACACAATGTTTTTGAAAGTATTTTCCAAATACCTGCTAAAAAGGTCACATTTTTAAGTAATGTCATTAATATTCATGAATATGCAAATGAGATAATTTGCATAAAATTTATGGCAAATTATTGGGACAGTCATAAGCTTTCATTTGATACCATTCTTACATCTGTAGGTCAATATTCAACAAGATATGATAAAAAACGTTTTGAAATGACTGAACAATTTTATAGGGTTAAGGGTTTAGGTAAGGGTTTTGGCCAAATGCCCCAACAGCCGAAGTGCAAACATCGCTCAAAATGTTTCATATATCATTAACTTTAAGATTAATTATGTTTACACAATTCCCCTGCACAAAAGTGTCTTGTTTTGGAAAGTATTCACCAGATATTGGTCGAAAATCGCAATTTTAGGGAAAATAATTAATATTCATGAATATGCAAATGAGCTAATTTGCATAACATATCTTAAAATGAAAAAGCAAGTTATAAGCTTTCATTTGATACCATTCTGACATCTGTGTGTAAATATTCAATCAAGATATGACCAAATTCATTTTCAAAATTTGAATGAACAATTTGGTAGGGTTAAGGGTTTAGATAAGGGTCACGCCGAAAAGCCCCAACCGCCAGAGTGCAAACAAGGCTCAAAATGTTTCTAATAAAATTTTCTTACTGATAAACCATGTTTACAAAATTCCCCCTGGACAAAAACACCTTTTTAAAGAAAGTATTTATCAAATTTTCGCCAAAAAAATGAAATTTTAAGGGGAATCATTAATATTCATGAATATGCAAATGAGCTAATTTGCATAAAATAACTACAAATGAAAGAGCAAGTCATAAGCTTTCATTTGAAACCATTTAGACATCTGTAGGACAATATTCAATGAAAATATGACCAAATAAGTATTGTAAATTTGAATGAAAAAAATGATAGGGTTAAGGGTTTTAGATAAGGGTTACAGCCAAAAGCCCCAACGGCCAGAGTGCAAACAATGCTCAAAATGTTTCTAAGATATTGTACTTTATGAAAAACTATGTCTACAAAATTCCCCCTGGGGGGGGAGCAAACATGTTTCTGGCCCAGGGACTAATAGTCTCGGAAACCCAGATCTATCACTCTGGGACAATATCGTCGCTTTTCTGCAAAAACCTCGTATCTGCAGCTTGTTTTTGCAGAAAAGCAACTATATGTAGGATTTTCTTTGTTTTTCACTTGACCGAATACTCTCATTTCATTGGTACCGCTATCATTTCACGGGGTAAGAAACGAAAGTTTTTGGAAAGAAATGCAGTACTTTTTATGTTGGCCACATTTGGATTAGTTACAAAAGGCGGTTCATACAAAGAACGACCGAATACAGTTCTTGCCGAATGCGAGTTTAATCTGTGGTCAAAATGAAAAGCATTAGTAGACACTAAAATCTATTTCAATCGTTCAGGATTATGCTTGATCGGTAAAGTCTATCAGCCATTCTTATCACGATAAATCATTTTTGCGTGACGCCGACTGAAAATAAATGAACGGTCACCCTAAAATTTTCTGGGAAATGAGAAAAGTATCGAACCTAGTCAGTATGCACAGTCCGCGCAGACTGACTACCATCGGAACTTTTCACCACGTGGTAATTTACTGGATCTATATTATTTTTCCTTTTTACTCTATGTTTATTTTCCAAATGCGGCATCGGGTTGCCGTTAATCCGAGTCTTCTCTGATGTAAATACGCTCTTTGATATTTTGATTTTTCGCTATTTATCGTAAATAGCGAAAAATCAAAATATCAAAGAGCGTATTTACATCAGAGAAGACTCGGATTAGGTTGCCGTCTGCACAGTCTAATAAGTTCAATCCGTTTCTCAAAATTTGGTGTTAGGATATTCGCAAAAAGTCCCCTTTATATTGAGGGGTCGCGTATATTTGAGCTTGCGATTGGATGAAGGACTTTGAGACCAACATGGATCAAGACCAGCATGTGTTTGGTTGCACACTGATCAAGATTCATGTTGTACTTTTATAGATCCTTCATAACCTGTGACTAAAGCAATGAATTTTGTGCTTAGAATAAATTGGGTTTGTATCGATAAATCGTCGGTTTTGTTATAAAATCTCGTAACTACGGCTTGAATCAAGCCGTAGATACGAGATTTTATAACAACACCAGTCCTGTGAAATACTATAATTTATCCGAAATTACGTGACGTTTTATTCGACAAAATCGATCCTTATATCATAAGACACCGGCATAGACGGGCCCTACTGATGAGACTATTCACAGAGGTCACAAAGGACCTTTTTCCCCAGTCCCAAGTTCATACGCATGGATTATAGCAACCAAATATAGAAAAATCTAAGTAGGGTATGTTGGCTGTCCTGGCAGCTGAACGTCTTAATTATCCCACTGTGTAAATAGGCCTACATATAGTCGGCGTTATTGCAAAACCTCGTAACTACAGCTTGATTAAAACTGTAGTTACGAACTTTTGCAATAACATCAATGATATCGTCACCTTAGAATAGAAAGGTTCTATGTAACATTTTGATAGTTTTGAGAAAATCGCGTTTAAAGGTTTGAAGCTCTGAGTAGAGTAATTTTAAGGTCAAGGACTTATCCCTATCCCTATGCGAGCTATAAATAGATTTCGATCTAAAAATACGAGCTATAAATAGATTTCGAGCTATAAAATACGGTCACCAACCTATCCATATCCCTATACGAGCTAAAAATAGATTTCGATCTATAAAATGCGAGCTATAAATAGGTTTCGAGCTATAAATAGAATTCGAGCTATAAATAGAATTCGATCTATGGAATGCGTGCGATACATAGAACGCGAGCTATAACATACTGGGTGGTTGAAATCATACTCGTGATAATGAAGCTTTGAATAGAGGGGTACGTGAGCTATAAATGGAATGGTATTCGATCTATAAATAGTGTTATGCGGGCTATAGATAGAGTAGCACGCGATGCAAAGCTTTTCAGAGTGTGTTTACGATGGATAAAGATGCTGTTTTGAAAAAGTACTATTTTAATCCGAAAAGTCCCATAACCATTTTCCAAACAACATTTTAATTTCATTGAAAAATACAGACTTTTCTATATTTTGATCATTTCAACGAGAGTAGTGATCCCGTTTGTATTGGAAATCATGAGTGGAGAAATTCCCGTTTCTATATGCCAGCAAAACGACAATGATATGAATGTGATATGCGAAGCTGCTACCTCAGAAATCTTGAGCTTAGACGAGGAACATTTTACTAGAGGAAATACTAAACAACATCTGCGCAACATAAAAAGGTTCGCAATTGTAATCACTTGCGTTACAATTTGCGCGACCCCAGGTTTTGTCATTCTCGCACAAAAAGATGGACTACACTGTGCTTCTCAAACGAAAACGATGAACGTAGAATTGAAACCGGAGTTGAACGTATCTGCCTGCGTATTTACGAAACAGTTTTATTTAAGAGACCACATTTACGCGACGGTGTGCAATCAGGATGGATACATATTCGTTGATGTGAGACAGTTTGTAAATGGATCAGCGACCATCATCGGGGTCGATTTAAGCCTTTGGCAGTGGTTAAACCTAAAACAATTGTCACCAAACATCGATTCTGCCATCTCTGAAGCTCGAACATATTGGAAAAATCTCAAAAGGTATCGGCGGGCGAAACGGTGGATACTATATTGAATTTGAAAGATGGATATAAATATGGATGTGACGTTATTAGAATTCTACTTCGATTATTACTACGCCGAATCCATTAAGGATAATATGTTTACGGTTTTCAAACAGAAGTGTCACGGATGTCAATGTAGCAATTTGTCACACACGGACCATACATGCTTGACTCTTCCAAAAAAAGAACAGTTACATTTGTATTTCGAAGAGATATTACAAATCGTTGATGAAAATGTTGTATTGAGGAAATGGGACGCATACACGTCATCTTGTGAAGACAAGGCGCTTGTTAATATTTTCAGACTAAAGATTTTTTGCCGTGATTGGCGAGAGACTGACATGAAAAATGCTGAATGGAAATCTAAAATGATTCGATTGACGATGCAACTGGTACGCTTGGAAAACAGTGATTTTTTTAATATCTAAATATTACAATTTTGGATGTATATACTGTATACTGTGTAATTGTACATCGAATGATTTTATTATGATTTTTGTATGTTTATT
>CAVMGG010000495.1:0-169768 GCA_963680895.1 Fragum sueziense
CTTCTCTCAAACCAGAGGGCCAATTATGTTCAAATTGGCAGAAATGTTCCCTGGGTGGTGCTTCACTTAAATTGGGAAAAGAATTTTGATTGGTCCATAAATGTGGGCGTGGCAGGGCGGGGCTTATCAGACTTAGAGAAATCACAAAATAATTCTTTAAAAATCAACCAATGGGCCAACCTTGACCAAACTTGGCAGAAATGTACCTTGGGTGAACCTTTATCTACTTTGTCTGTAAAATTTTGATTGGTCCATAAATTTGGGCGTGGCAGGGCGCAGCTTATCAGACTTAGAGTGTGTGCGTAAACTTTTCTTTAAAAATCTTCTCTCAAACCAGTAACCAGTGGGCCAATTTTGTTCAAACTTGGCAGAAATGTTCCTTGGATGGTGCTTCACTTAAATTGCGAAAAGAATTTTGATTGGTCCATAGATGTGGGTGTGGCAGGGCGGGGCTTATCAGACTTAGAGAAATCACAAAATAATTCTTTAAAAATCAACCAGAGGGCCAATCTTGACCAAACTTGGCAGAAATGTACCTTGGGTGGACCTTTATCTAAATTGCCTGTAAAATTTTGATTGATCCATAAATGTGGGCGTGGCAGGGGGCGGCTTATCAGACTTAGAGAAATCGCAAAATAATTCTTTAAAAATCAACCAAGGGGCCAATCTTGACCAAACTTGGCTGAAATGTAACTTGGGTTGACATTTATCTAAATTGTCTGGTAAAATTTTGATTGGTCCATAAAGGTGGGCGTGGCAGGGCGTGGCTTATCAGACTTAGAGAAATCACAAAATAATTCTTTAAAAATCAACCAAGGGGCCAATCTTGACCAAACTTGGCTGAAATGTAACTTTAGTTGACTTTTATCTAAATTGACTGTAAAATTTTGATTGGTCCATAAATGTGGGCTTGGCAGGGTGGGGCTTATCAGACTTAGAGAAATCGCAAAATAATTCTTTAAAAATCAACCAAGGGGCCAATCTTGACCAAACTTGGCTGAAATGTAACTTTAGTTGACTTTTATCTAAATTGACTGTAAAATTTTGATTGGTCCATAAATGTGGGCTTGGCAGGGTGGGGCTTATCAGACTTAGAGAAATCGCAAAATAATTCTTTAAAAATCAACCAAGGGGCCAATCTTGACCAAACTTGGCTGAAATGTAACTTTAGTTGACTTTTATCTAAATTGTCTGTAAAATTTTGATTGGTCCATAAATGTGGGCTTGGCAGGGCGGGGCTTATCAGACTTAAAGAAATCACAAAATAATTCTTTAAAAATCAACCATTAGGCAAATTTAGATATAATTTGGCATAAATGTTCCTTGGGTAGATTTTTATCTAAATTTATTGCAAAATCATGTTTGGTCAATAAATGTGGGCGTGGCAGGAGGGGGCTTATCAGACTTGGGAAATCACAAAATAATTCTTTAAAAATCTTCTCCTCTCAAACCATATTGCCAATTTTGATCAAACTTGGCAGAGATGCTCTTTTGGTTGTACTTCACTTGAATTGCGAATGAAACTTTGATTGGTCAATAAATGTTGTTTTGGCAGGGCGGGGCTTATCCGACTTGGAGAAATCACGAAATAATTTTTCAAAAATCAACCAATGGGTCAATTTGGTCTAAACTTTGCAAAATTTTTTTTGGTGGCCCCTTTACTTAACCCTTTCCCAAACAAGACCTGGTTTTGACGTCCCTAATAGAAAGACTTGGGAAAACATTGAAACAAAAGAAGAAACTGCTGATAAACAGCAGTTTCTCCTTTTGCCTCAATATTTTCTTTGTTGTAATATACAACTTTCATACACAAAATAACACTTATTTTGCAGTCTGCAATTCCTTCAAAAGGAAGCAGTTCCAAATTTTGCCGTTTGGGAAAGGGTTAAATGGCGCAAGAAAAATTTATGTGGGTTTTGCCAGGGCGGGGCTTATCAGACTTTGAGAAATCATAAAATAATTCTTTGAAATATCAACCATTGGGCTAGTTAAGACCAAAATTTATAGAACTGTTCCTTAGGTGGCCCTTTACTAAAATTGTTCATGACATTTTGATTGCTCCATAGGTGTGGATGTGGTAGGGCGGGGTTAATCGGACTAACAGATATTGCAAAATAATTCTTTTAAAGTCAACTATTGGCTCAATTCAGACCAAACTTTGTCAGAAAACAGGGTATGGCAGTCGGAGGTTTACAAGAAATCATTAGATAATTCTTTTGATTAATTAGCCAGTGGAGCGATTCAGGCCCTCTTGGGCCTCTTGTTCTCTTTAAGTATCTGTAGTCTTCTTCTAATTTTCTTATTCGTCTTTCACTGCAAAAGATTTCAGTTTCAAAGATTTGTATGATAGTTATAGTCTTTTATTATGTGTAACTAGGTTTAAAATTTAGTGAATTGCAGACGTTTGACCGAAACACCACAAAGCTTAAGAATATAATGTTTATTTGCATGATTTTGTAGGAAATTAATACATCTACCAATAAACCATCTAAGACATTTTCACAAATAAAATCTTTCATAGTAGAATTTACTTCTTTTCTTTTAGGAAAGTGAAAGAAAATAGTGAATAAATGTTGTACATGTGACCCAATTAAGGAACTAGAGTCAATATTGCAAAAATGCAATCGGGTTATGGCTCTCGTTTTGAAAGCGCAGTAAGATGTGGACTATGTTTAAATGTTTTGGTGGGAGTTTATTCTGGAATATGGTACTTAAGTTATGGAATTTCTTGAATACTGAGTCAGCAGAGTTATGTTGGAGGTCGTTATTTCCTACTATTAGCACTGTTTGACCGGATAAATTCGTCAGCACCATCAATATTTTTCTTGCCTGGATCAAGGACTTTTATTTCAATGTTTTTATTTTTTTACATTTTCTTTGAGTTAATCTCTCGGCCGTGGGAATCTGCTATAATGGTACCCCTGCGAAATAGTTCATGAACATTTTCATGAATGTTCATGAAATGCAAAATTTGCCTTTCAGGAACTTTATTTCACGAACAAGTTTTCATGAATTTTTATATGTAGTTCTTGAACTTTGATGAATATTTTTATTCATGAACTATTGCAGTTCATGAATTTTAGTAAAAGCCATCACAGTTCACGAACTGCATATAAAAATTCATGAAAACTTGTTCATGAAATATAGTTCCTGAAAGGCAAATTTTGCATTTCATGAACTACATATAAATTCATGAATTCTTTGTTTGTGTTTCATGAACTATCAAGGAAAAGTTCATGAACTAATGGAAAGTTCATGAATTTTCAAGTATAATTCATGAATTTCTGAGTAGATATCAACTCTGCGAGTTTAGATAGAATTTAGAGCTTAATTAAGTTACAGATTATAGAAGTTGACAAAAACCAACACCATGTCACACAAAAACAACTTGTAATTATTCTAATCATATTGTATTCCTTTTTTGTGTGTGTATCTATGGTACTGAAACTAAGGAAAGCAACCTTTTCAGCGGTTTCGCTTCAGATTAGTTGCATTCCATACTGTATTACTAAGGTGAAAAACTATGAAAAAACAAAGGCATTGCTCAGTTATGAGCAATGGCTTCCCTTTTCACAGTGTTTTCTAAAGCTTATGATGGCATATAGCTCTTTTCATATGACATTGCAAAGTTAATGTACTGGTTTTTAGTTATGAATTTTCCGGTTTCTGTTCGCTTCATTTGTAGTTTCGTTTCGGTTAAGAGATTGCTTTCCGTAGTTTCAATACTGTATTAACTCATTTCCAGACAGCAAAAGTTTGGCTTTGTCCAAATTCAAAGGTATTGCAGACCACAAATTTAAGTGAAATAAATTTTACCTTTTTCGGTCTTTTTTGGTACACGGGCGGTAATCATGTGATTTTATTATGATATATTTTCGTTCTTTATGTAAACAAAAACACTCGGTGAGTACACATTTTTCTAAAATTGTACTGTGAATACTTTACTGTCCGTATTGAGATACCTACCAACATATCCGCCTTATTTTCCGATTTATTTTGATACCAAGATCTTCCCTCAATTCCATGTTAAAGCTGAGAACATTCGAACCAAATGATTAAGGAAAATATATCACGGCATGCGAATAAAACAATACAAGGAAAAATGATTTGGTTTGAATGTTCTCAGCTTTTACATGGAATTGAGGGAAGATCTTGGTATCAAAATAAATCGGAAAGTATGGCGGATATGTTGGTAGGTATCTCAATACGGAGAGAGAAGTAATTACATTACAGTTTTCGAAAAATGTGTACTTACCGAGTGTTTTTGTTTACATAAAGAATGAAAATATATCATAATAAAGTCACGTGATTACCGCCCGTGGGGTAGAAAACATAGTGGGAAATGATGAAATTGCTTGTCACAAGTAACTTCTTCATTTTCCCCAATGTTTTCCAAAGCCCTTATCTCTAGGGGAGTCAAAAAAGAGTTATTGTAAGGGAATGGGTTAAAGACATTTATCTGTTCCTTCAACGCCTCAACATTTTTTAAATATTTTCTAATTTTTAGCTCACCTGAGCACGAAGTGCTCAAGGTGAGCTATTGTGGTCGCTTTTTGTCCGTCGTCCGTCCGTCTGTCCGTCTGTCCGTCCGTCCGTCCATCTGTCCGTCCGTCCGTTCACAATTTCTTTAAACATCTTCTCCTCCTATATCAATGGGCCAATTTTTACCAAACTTGGCAGGAATGTTCCTTGGGTGACCCTTCTCAGAACTTGTTCGCGGATTTTTGATTCGTCAAAAAATGTGGGCGTGGCAGGGCGGGGCTTATCAGACTAAGAGAAATCATAAGAAAATTCTTTAAAAATCAACCATTGGGTCAATTTGAACCAAACTTGGCAGGAATGTGCCTTGCGTCACTCTTCTCAAAATTTATTCACAATTTTTTAGATTTGTCAAAAAATGTGGCTGTAGCAGGGAGAAAGGGGCTTATCGGCTTAGAGAAAGCATAAGGAAATTCTTTAAAAATCAACCATTGGGCCCAATTGAACCAGACTTTGCAGGAATGTTCCTTGAGTCACTCTTTACAAAATTTGTTCACAAATTTTTACATTTGTCAAAAAATGTGGCCGTGGCAGGGAGAAAGGGGCTTATCGGACTTAAAGAAATCGGAAGAAAATTCTTTAAAAATCAACCATTGGGCCCAATTGAAGCAGACATGGTAGGAATGTGGCTTGAGTCACTCTTTACAAAATTTGTTTACAAATTTTTACATTTGTCAAAAAGATTGGCCGTAGCAGGGAGAAAGGGGCTTATCAGACTTAGAGAAATCAGAAGAAAATTCTTTAAAAATCAACCATTGGGCCCAATTGAAGCAGACATGGTAGGAATGTGGCTTGAGTCACTGTTTTCGAATTTATTCACAATTTTTTACATTTGTCAAAAAATATGGCCGTGGCAGGGAGAAAGGGGCTTATCAGACTAAGAGAAATCATAAGAAAATTCTTTAAAAATCAACCATAGGGCCCAATTGAACTAGACTTTGCAGGAATGTTCCTTGAGTCACTCTTTACAAAAAATGTTCACAAATTTTTACATTTGTCAAAAAATGTGGCTGTGGCAGGGAGAAAGGGGCTTATCGGACTTAAAGAAATCAGAAGAAAATTCTTTAAAAATCAACCATTGGGCCCAATTGAAGCAGACTTGGTAGGAATGTGCCTTGAGTCACTGTTTTCGAATTTATTCACAATCTTTTACATTTGTCAAAAAATATGGCCGTGGCAGGGAGAAAGGGGCTTATCAAACTTAGAGAAATCATAAGAAAATTCTTTAAAAATCAACCATAGGGCCCAATTGAACCAGACTTTTCAGGAACTTTCCTTAAGTCACTCTTTTCAAAATTTGTTCACAAATTTTTACATTTGTCAAAAAATGTGGCAGTGGAAGGGAGAAAGGGGCTTATCGGACTTAGATAAATCAGAAGAAAATTCTTTACTTTTGATGAAGTTGATTTTCAGTCTGATCTGACCAGAAAGATGAGAGTTATGTGCCCTTGAATTTGATAAATCTCATTGTCCCGTCTTATCAGATTCGCCATTTTGTATATAACACTTCCGTCAGGTGGAAAACATAGACATATGAAAGGGAATAATTGAATTTTCATTCAAAAAGAAGGAATAACTTCTGCATTGGGAATTTTCTTTCCAGATTTTGGGAAAAAATTACCCTATTTGGCATTGGGAACGGGTCCTTTTTACGGACCCGTCCGAAGAAGGAGAAAAAACCCTGGAATGACATGACCTGGTTCAAATAGATGTGCATACTTGATTGATACCGATCTGTAAGCTAGGATGCTAAATAAATTCTACATAGGGTTTGGATATGAATAATAAAAAAAGGAAAGGCTTTCCTATTTCTCTTATCTATTTCTCTTATCTGTTGCTCTGGCCCCATGTTTATCTTATGTAAACAGATAAGAAGGGATTAACCTAGCTTATCAGATGGAGATCTTTCTTCACAACAAACTTTACATGATCGATTGGAACAAAATTATTACTTAATTGTTTCCTAACAGAAAGTCCTTAGAAGTTTCATGTCTTTGAATTTGACAAAATTGCCATTATCACTCTTGTCATATTGATTCAGGTGAGCGATTTAGGACCATCATGGTCCTCTTGTTTGATGAATGTCCGGATATCATAACTAGTGTATTTTGTAACGGCATCTGCAAGTTCATTATAAGTTTTTAGCTCACCTGAGCACGAAGTGCTCAAGGTGAGCTATTGTGGTCGCTTTTTGTCCGTCGGCGTCTGTCCGTCCGTCCGTCTGTCCGTCCGTCCGTCTGTCCACAATTTGTTGTTACCACTCTAGCACCCACAAATATTGACCAATCTTAATCAAACTTGGTCAAAACATGTATGACCATAAGTTCTCGGATGAGTTCGATTTTGAGTCAGATCGGACTAGGAAGTCCAGAGTTAAGTGCCCTTGAATGTCAAAAATGACTAGTTTCGACTTTGTTACCACTCTAGCATCTACAAATATTGACCAATCTTAACCAAACTTTGTCAAAACATGTATGACGATAAGTTCTTGGATGAGTTCGATTTTGGGTCAGATCGGATCAGGAAGTCAGGAGTTATGCGCCCTTGAATATCAAAAATCGCTAGTTTTTGACCTTGTTACCACTCTAGCATCTACAAATATTGACCAATCTTTACCAAACTTGGTCAAAACATGTATGACAATAAGCTCTTGGACGAGTTTGATTTTGGATCAGATCAGATCAGGAAGTCCGGAGTTATGCGCCCTTGAATATCAAAAATCGCTAGTTAGCTCCACTGGCCGAAGGCCAGCGGGGCTTATGTCATGGCGCTGTGTCCGTCGTGCGTGCGTGCGTGCGTCCGTCCGTGCGTCAACTTTTTCTTTAAACATCTTCTCCAAAACTACTGGACCAATTTCAACCAAACTTCACAGGAATCTTCCTTGCGTGAACCTTTCCCAAATTCTTTCAAAAAATTAAATTCTGTTTAGAACTTGAATTTTAATTAAATTAATTAATTTAAATTTTCGAAAAATCTCTTAAAAAATCTTCTACTCCAAAACTATAGGACCAATTTCAACCAAACTTCACAGGAATTTTTCTTGCATGAACCTTTTCCAAATTCCTTCAAAAAATTAAATTCCGTTTAGAACTTGAATTTTAATTAAATTAATTGATTTAAATTTTCGAAGAATCTTTAAAAAAATTCTTCTCCTAAACTACTGGACCAATTTCAACCAAACTTCACAGAAATCTTCCTTGCATGAATCTCTACCAAATTTATTCAAGAGAATAAAATCTATGTAGAACTTGAATTTTAATTAATTTAATTGAATTAAATTTTCAAAAAATCTTTAAAAATTCTTCTTCTCCAAAACTTCTGGACCAATTTCAACCAAGCTTCACAGAAATCTTCCTTGCATGAATCTCTACCAAATTCCTTCAAAAGAATAAAATCCAAGCAGAACTTGAATTTTAATTAATTTAATTGATTTAAATTTTCGAAAAAATCTTTTAAAATTCTTCTTCTCATAAACTACTGGACCAATTTCAACCAAACTTCACAGAAATCTTCCTTACTTGAATCTCTACTAAGTTCTTACAAAGAAATAAGATCCGCGCAGAACTTGAATTTTAAATAATTTAATTGATTTAAATTTTCAAAAAATCTTTAAAAAAATTTCTTCTCCAAAACAACTTGACCAATTTCAACCAAACTTTACAGAAATGTTCCTTGCATTAATCTCTTCTTAATTCCTTCAAAAAAATAAATTCTATGTAGAACTTAAATTGTAATTAGCTCACCTGAGCACGAAGTGCTCAAGGCGAGCTATTGTGGTCGCTTTTTGTCCGTCGTCCGTCCGTCTGTCCGTCCG
Organism: Fragum sueziense; assembly: GCA_963680895.1. NCBI lineage: Eukaryota > Metazoa > Mollusca > Bivalvia > Cardiida > Cardiidae > Fragum > Fragum sueziense. Next base: position 8,354 of record CAVMGG010000495.1, read on the forward strand.
TCCGTTCACAATTTCTTTAAACATCTTCTCCTCCTATATCAATGGGCCAATTTTTACCAAACTTGGCAGGAATGTTCCTTGGGTGACCCTTCTCAAAACTTGTTCGCGGATTTTTGATTTGTCAAAAAATGTGGGCGTGGCAGGGCGGGGCTTATCAGACTAAGAGAAATCATAAGAAAATTCTTTAAAAATCAACCATTGGGCCAATTTAAACCAAACTTGGCAGGAATGTGCCTTGAGTCACTCTTCTCAAAATTTATTCACAAATTTTTAGATTTGTCAAAAAATGTGGCCGTGGCAGGGAGAAAGGGGCTTATCGGCTTAGAGAAAGCATAAGAAAATTCTTTAAAAATCAACCATTGGGCCCAATTGAACCAGACTTTGCAGGAATGTTCCTTTAGTCACTCTTTACAAAAATTGTTCACAAATTTTTACATTTGTCAAAAAATGTGGCCGTGGCAGGGAGAAAGGGGCGTATCGGACTTAAAGAAATCAGAAGAAAATTCTTTAAAAATCAACCATTGGGCCCAATTGAAGCAGACTTGGTAGGAATGTGCCTTGAGTCACTGTTTTCGAATTTATTCACAATTGTTTACATTGGTCAAAAAATATGGCCGTGGCAGGGAGAAAGGGGCTTATCAGACTAAGAGAAATCATAAGAAAATTCTTTAAAAATCAACCATAGGACCCAATTGAACCAGACTTTTCAGGAGTGTTCCTTAAGTCACTCTTTTCAAAATTTGTTCACAAATTTTTACATTTGTCAAAAAATGTGGCAGTGGCAGGGAGAGAGGGGCTTATCAGACTTAGATAAATCAGAAGAAAATTCTTTAAAAATCAACCATTGGGCCCAATTGAAGCAGACTTGGTAGGAATGTGTCTTGAGTCACTATTTTCGAATTTATTTACAATTTTTTACATTTGTCAAAAAATATGGCCGTGGCAGGGAAGAAGGGGCTTATCGGACTTTAAGAAATCATAAGAAAATTCTTTAAAAATCAACCATATGGCCAATGTTAATCAAACTTGGAAGGAATGTTCCTTGCGTCTCTCTTCTCAAAGTTTGTTCACAAATTTTTACATTTGTCAAAAAATGTGGGCGTGTCGGGGAGGAAGAGGCTTATCAGACTTAGATAAATCTTAATAAAGTTCTTTAAAAATAAACCATTGGGCCAATTTGAAAGAAACCTAGCTGGAAAGTTCCTTGAGTGACTCGTTTCAAAATTGTATCTTGAAATTTTTATTTCCTTAAAAAGTATTTTGGTATGGCAGGGTAAGGGAAATTCCGTGCATTGAAAATTATACTGTACTGTGGGTTGTAATGGAGATACTTAGTTTTCTTCTAAACTGTTTGGCCTAGAACCTTGAAATTTTGTGTAAGACCTAATTTCATGAATGGCTTCCAGAATACAAGAAGCTGAAGATAAGAGGAGATAATTGCTTTTCAAAAAGCAGTATTTTGTTTCAATATTCATGAAACCCTATGTTGTTGGTGATCATTACAATCATCTGCTTGAAAAAATTAATACATTCTACATAGGGTTTTGATATAAGTAATAAATTTGGACAGCTTTTACTATTTCTCTTATCTATTTCTGTTATCAATATCTCTGGCTGGCCCCATTTTTATCTTATGTAAACAAATAAGAAGGGATTAGCCCAGCTTATCAGATGGTTTGTCCTCATTTACTATATACTTTCAAATCACATACCAAATCTTGCTTATAATATCATAAATAATCAATTTTAACAGATCAGTATGCTTTGAAAATTAGCCCTATGTTGTATATTGCAAGATAATGAAATAATTATTGAAAAAAACTCAACCATTATGCTAATTCATACCCAACTTTACAGGATCAATTGGAACAAAATTATTAGTTAATTGTTTCCAAACAGAAAGTCCTTATAAGTTTCATGCCTTTGAATTTGACAAAATTGCCATTATCACTCTTGTCATCTTGATTCAGGTGAGCGATTTAGGACCATCATGGTCCTCTTGTTAATTTAATTAAATTAAATTTTCGAAAAATCTTTAAAAATTCTTCTCCTCCAAAAACTACTGGACCAATTTCAATCAAACTTTACAGAAATGTTCCTTGCATTAATCTCTTCTTAATTCAAAAAAAAAAAAAATCTATGGAGAACTTAAATTTTGATTAATTAAATTAAATTAAATTTTTCGAAGAATCTTCTTTTCCAAAACTACTGGACCATATTTAACCAAACTTCACACGAATCTTCCTTGCATTTATCTCCTCTAAATTCCTTAAAAAATAATTTCCGTGTAGAACTTACATTTTTAATAAATTTTATTAAATTGAATTTTCGAAAAATTGTTAAACAATCTTTTTCTCCAAAACTACGGGACCAATTTCAACCAAACGTCACAGGAATCTTCCTTGCATGAATCTCTTCAAAATTCCTTCACGATCGGATGAAAAGCTTGGCTGTTGTGGGCTAGGCTTTTTTTAGCTCACCTGAGCACGAAGTGCTCAAGGTGAGCTATTGTGGTCGCTTTTTGTCCGTCGGCGTCCGTCTGTCCGTCTGTCCGTCCGTCTGTCTGTCCGTCCGTCCGTCTGTTCACATTTTGTTGTTACCACTCTAGCACCCACAAATATTGACCAATCTTAACCAAACTTAGTCAAAACATTTATGACCATAAGTTCTCGGATGAGTTCGATTTTGAGTCAGATCGGACCAGGAAGTCTGGAGTTACGTGCCCTTGAACGTCAAAAATGGCTAGTTTTGACTTTGTTACCACTCTAACATCTACAAATATGGACCAATCTTAACCAAACTTGGTCAACATATGGATGACCATAAGTTCTCGGATGAGTTCGATTTTGAGTCAGATCGGATTAGGAAGTCTGGAGTTATGTGCCCTTGAGCGTCAAAAATGGCTAGTTTTGATTTTGTTACCACTCTAGCATCTACAAATATTAACCAATCATAATCAAACTTGGTCAAAATATGTATGACTATAAGTTCTTTGATGAGTTTGATTTTGAGTCAGATCGGACTAGATAGTCCAGAGTTATGTGCCCTTGAACATAAAAAATGGCTAGTTTTGACTTCGTTACCACTCTATCATCTACAAATATTGACTGATCAAAACAAAACTTTGCCACAATGTTGTTAACTATAAGTTCTCAGACGAGTTCGATTTTGAGTCAGATCGGACCAGGAAGTCCGGAGTTATGTGCCCTTGAACGTCCAAAATGGCTAGTTTTGACTTTGTTACCACTCTAGCATCTACAAATATTGACCGATCAAAACAAAACTTTGCCACAATGTTGGTAACTATAAGTTCTCAGATGAGTTTAATTTTTTGTCAGATCGGACATGGAAATCTGGAGTTATGTGCCCTTAAACGTCAAAAATGGCTAGTTTTGACTTTGTTACCACTCTAGCATCTACAAATATTGACCGATCAAGACAAAACTTTGCCACAATGTTGGTAACCATAAGATCTTGGATGACTTCGATTTTCAGTGTGATTGAAGTAGGAAGTCTGGAGTTATGTGCCCTTGAATTTGACAAAATTGCTGTTTTCGACTTTGTTTACACTGTAGTATCTACATTTATTGACTAATCAAGACAAAACTTGGCCACAATGTGGGTGGCCATAAGATCCTGGATGAGTGAAACTTTCAGCTTGATTTGACTAGAGTTATTGGCCCTTGAATTTCATAAAATTACATTTTTCGACTTTATTTTCACTCTAACAATATATTGACCAATCCAAAAAAAAAATTGGACATAATGTTGATGAGAATACTTTTATTAGAACAGAGTTATGTGCTCTTGACTGTGTTGTTTTCTTCCACTTTGTTTTCACTGTAACAGCCACAAATATTGATCATTAAAGATTATGAAAGCAGTTTTCAGCTGGATCATAATCTCACATCTTAAATTATGTGCTCTTGAACTTAATACAACATTGTGACTTTCTTTCTATATAGGTTCAGGTGAGCGATTAAGGACCATCATGGTCCTCTTGTTTGCTATAATATATGAAACAGTGTAATTTTAAGAAAATTTTAAAAACATTTCTGCTCCTTAATCACTTATTGGATTTCATTCTGGTGTAGCATGAATTTTCTTTGAATAGACCTCTATTGTATACCTTGAAGAAGTTTGTAGTCTAAATGTCTAAAAGCCAGTGGAGCGATACAGGGCCATCTTGGCCCTCTTGTTTTTGACTTTGTTACCACTCTAGCATCTACAAATATTGACCAATCTTGACCAAACTTGGTCAAAACATGTATGACAATAAGCTCTTGGACGAGTTTGATTTTGGATCAGATCAGATCAGGAAGTCCGGAGTTATGCGCCCTTGAATACCAAAAAAGCTTAGTTTCAACTTTGTTACCACTCTAGCATCTACAAATATTGACCAATCAAGACAAAACTTGGCTAGAATGTTGGTAACCATACAATAATGAATGAGTTCGATTTTCAGTGTCATTGAAGTAGGAAATTTTGAGTTATGTGCCCTTGAATTTGACAAATTTGCCATTTTCGACTTTGTTTACACTTTAGCATCTACATTTATTGACCGATAAAGACAAAACTTGGCAACAATGATGGTAACCATAAGATGCTGAATGAGTTAAATTTTCAGCTTGATCGTACCAAAAAAAAACCAGAGTTATTGGCCCTTGAATTTCACAAAATTGTTTTTTTCCACTTTATTTTCACTCTAAAAAAAACACAAATATTGACCAATCAAGACACAACTTGGTCACAATTTAGGTGACCATGAGATCTTATTTGTTTTCATTTTTCATATTAATCAGACTAGAAAAAACAGAGTTTTGTGCCCTTGATGGTGACAAAATTACCGATTTCGTTGTTAATTTCACTCAAACAGTAATTAATAAATATTGACCAATCAAAAAACAACTTGGACATAAGGTTGATGAGAATATCTTTATCAGAACAGAGTTATGTGCCCTGGATTATGACAAAATAGATGTTTTTTATCGACTTGGTTTTCACTTTAACAGCCACAAATATCGATTATTAAAGATTAAGAATGCTGTTTTCAGCTGGATCATAATCTCGCATCTTAAATTTCGTGTTCTTGTCTTAGAGATACCTAGGTCATGTAAAAGGTGGGTCTTGTTCTGCATGGAGCAAGTTTCAAACTTCTATCAGGTGAGCGATCCAGGGCCATCTTGGCCCTCTTGTTACATTGAGTGGCGGCCTTGACGAAGGACCATCACTCTTGTGACTACGTTTCCCAGTTCTTGAGTGGGTTTTAACTCCTCTTCTGTAAAAAAACAGCTCACTAAATATTTCAGTTTCTCCTTATCATTCCTGAGTTCATTTAATCTTTTAATGTCAAACTTTTCATTAGATGTAGTTAGGTCAATATTCAATTCTACTTCCTCTGTTTTTTCCTGCATAACCGCCTCCATCTTTGTTATTTTTCTCTCCTGTTCAATATTGGGCTCCCCTGTCTTTCTGTCCTGCATCAGCTCCTTCTTTCCGTCCTGCATCAGCTCCTTCTTTCCGTCCTGCATCAGCTCCTTTCCGTCCTGCATCAGCTCCTTCTTTCCGTCCTGCATCAGCTCCTTCTTTCCGTCCTGCATCAGCTCCTTTCCGTCCTGCATCAGCTCCTTCTTTCCGTCCTGCATCAGCTCCTCTATCTTTCTAATTTTTCTCTTTAACCCATTACCACACAGTAGCTCTTTTTGAATCCTTGCAAGAAAATGGCTTTGGAAAACAATGTGGAAAATGAAGAAATTGCTTGTGACAAGCAATTTCTTCATTTCCCACAATGTTTTCAACCTAAAACTACTAAACAACTTAAAATTTTATTCACTTGAAATTGTCGTCTGCAACATCTTTGAATTTGGAGCAGTCTAAAATTGTGTCGTTTGGTAATGGGTTAAGTACCTATAGTCGTCCTCTAATTTTCTAATCCGTCTTTCACTGCAAAAGATTTCAGTTTCAAAGATTTCTTTTATTATCATGTGTTACTAGGTTTAAAATTTAGTAAATTGCAGACAATTGACCTAAACACCACAAAGCTTTAGACTATATGTTTATTTGTATGATTTTGTAGGAAATTAATACATCTACCAATAGACTCTTTTCCTTTATGTTTTAGTCCGTACCCGCAGAACACTTCCAGTAATCCGAGTCTTCTCGGATGAAAATTCGCTCGTTGATATTTCGATGTCGCTATTTACAAAAGAGCGCTGTCCCATTCAAAAGTAAAAGAAAATTCAGACACACGTTACGTCGCCGTCTCGGAATTTTCTTTTGTTTTTGAATGGGACAGCGCTCTGATGTAAATAGCGACATCCAAATATCAAAGAGCAAATTTTCATCAGAGAAGACTCGAATTAACTTCTGGAGGCAAGTTACTAAAAATAGTAACGAATCGACATTCTCAAAATGAGGCTCGCAAAAAATGCAGGAAAAAATGACGATGCACATGCATTCAATATACAGCGATAAAGCGCATGTTCATTCAATATACAGCGATAAAGTAAATTTTTAAGTGGAACAAAAACTATGAATTCGTTAATACCCGGTAAGATGGTTATGTTAATCACATGACTTTATTATGATATATTTTCGTTCTTTAATTATGTAAACAAAAACACTCGGTGAGTACACATTTTTCTAAAATTGTACTGTGAATACTTTACTGTCCGTATTGAGATATCTACCAACATATCTGCCTTATTTTCCGATTTATTTTGATACCAAGATCTTCCCTCAATTCCATGTAAAAGCCGAGAACACTTGAACCAAATGATCAAGGAAAATATATCACGGCATGCGAAAGATAACAATATGAGGAAAAATGATTTGGTTCGAATGTTCTCAGCCCCTGAAATGGCCCTTTTACTTAACACAGCAACTTACGAACTGAGAATGAAATGCAGAGCAAGAGGCGAAATTTGAAAAGTACCAGTAATTCCTAAACTGTGTTACATTTCCATTCCAAATACAAACATAAGCATTTTGTATGGTTTAGAATTTTGAATTAATGCATACTAATGGAAATATTTGACAAACATGTTCAAAATCACCTCCCTTGCATATGAATATAGAGTAAAATAATATTTGTAAATTATTTTCTTCTTGAAGCATGGACGGACATGAGTAAAACAATATGCCCCCGATCTTTCGATATGGGGGCATAAAAACAAGATGTGTTTGTGAAACATGAATGCTCCCATAAAATTTGACCTTGACTTAGGTTATAACCGATGACCTTGACCAAGCAGATTCACATTGATGAGATGTACCTACATATCAAATATGAACCTCATAACTGAATTAGTTTAGGAGTAATGAGAAAATGTAAGTTTTCATGTTAAGTTTGTGACCTTGACCTAGGTCATGTGACATTAAACAGATGCACATTTATGAGATGAACCACATACAAAATATGAGCCTTGTAACTGAATTAGTTTAGGAGTAATGGGTAAATGTTAAGTTATCACATTAAGATTGTGCAGACAGACAGACAGACAACGGTTAAACAATATGCCCGATCTCTCGTTACTGGCATAAAAATAAGAGCTGTCAGAGGACAGCACAATCGATTATTGTCTGTGCTTGAAAGTGACAAAAATTTTTAGTTGACCAGGGCAAATATTTCTGTTTAAATGATTGTGTGAGGTATGGGACTTAGTCTATAACGTTATATTGTGGTCCTATGAACATATGCAAAGTTGCAAAGTAATAGCTTGACAAGTTTCTGAAACATGGATTTTACACGTAAAACCTAAACCAAAATTTCTAAGTAAAAAAAGGTAAAAAATCCATGAAACAAGATGTGTTCATGAAACACTAATGCCCCGGAAGTGGCCATTTTACTTAATAAAACTACAACTTAACGTAGCAACTTAACGCAGCAACTTAATGCAGGACAGAGAGACGGACGAACAGACAGACGGACACGAGTAAAACAATATGCCCCAATATTTCAATACGGGGCATAAAAAAGGGTCAGAGTAATTAAACTTGGTCTAGGGATAGGTATAATGGTCTAAAAAATAAGTGCCAAGTTTGGAAACAAAGCTTGAGTAGTTACAGAGATATTAAGTATTAAGATGTTACATGCAAAACCTTATCCAAGAAAACCAACGCCGACTCCAGGGTGAGTATTATAGCTCTCATATTCTTCGAATAGTCAAGCTCAAAAAAGATATATGAAATCTCACTCACAAGGAACAATAGTAGGAGAGCATTCTGTTGTCAGGCTAGAGGTTGATGGATTCGGTGACAGAACAGACTTTTCCACTGCTTCAGGCACTATTTTACCAGCTGAAATAAGAAGAATATTTTAGCACTTACAAACTAGTTTCAGGTGTTCACAAGACAAAAGTCAACACACATTAGCTTTTCTGGCCTATGACCAGTACAGCTAAAAACAAAATTTTCTGGATTGTGACATCGAAAAAATTAGAATTTCTCATGGATTTGTTTATGAATTCAATTTATTGTAATGAATTTATCATCTTGCATTTCTTTTTATTTAAGGATTTTCAAAATAAGGATTAATGAAATCTCACTCACAAGGAACAATAGTAGGAGAGCATTCTGTTGTCAGGCTAGAGGTTGATGGATTCGGTGACAGAACAGACTTTTCCACTGCTTCAGGCACTATTTTACCAGCTGAAATAAGAAGAATATTTTAGCACTTACAAACTAGTTTCAGGTGTTCACAAGACAAAAGATAATGCCAAGTCTCTACCAAAATTGCTTAATCTTTTAAAGGATTGAAATCCATTCAGAACTCTGGTTGCTATAGCAACAAGAGTGCCATCGTCACAACATACGCCGCCACTTTGCTGCTATTTCACGAAAATGACTGTATATAGACACTATTAATTTTGACAGAACCAAAGTTAAAACATTTGCAGACTTCTCTTTTAAATTGTCAAGTTCAAACTGTCTCAGAAACTTAAGAGGAGTTGTGCTCAAAGAAAAAGTTTCAAAGGGGCATATTCCATAACTCAGACAAAAATCATTGAACTGTAAAATCCTTTCTTCAAGCACATATACCAATTGTGATAACATTGACCAAATTTCATAAAGATCTGACCAGAAGTTTAGGAGGAGTTGTGCTCACAAGAAATATGGACGTATGGATGGACATACGGATAGACATACGGACAGAGAAGATGACGCCAATATACGGCCACCTTCGGTGGCGTATAATGATGATAACAACAAACAACCTCTTAATTTTCCACAATGTTTTCTATCCAGAAAGACAAAGATTTTTTAGATTTCATCAATTTGAAATTGTTGTTTTCAGCACCATCCAATTGCAATCAGTGTAAAATTTTGTTATCTGGTAATGAATTAATATTCTGTTTATAACTTATGTCCGACTCTAGACCTCCCTCTCTCTGGAACGTCTATTAGCCCTAGATGGTAAAACACAAACCCAAACAAAACTTACTCTGAATGTATACTGAACAAAAATGAAAACTTTACACTTCAAGATTTCTTGTTTCTTGAAAACTATCGAACTTAAAAAGCCTAGGATATATTTTGACGTTATTTCCCAGGCTTTCAGCAATCGTTTTTGTCGAAATTTCATTGTCTTGTGTCCTTTAATGTCAGAGTTACGGCCCTTAATGCGTTTAGAGCTAATTACATCTAATGTCACATATGCGCATGCGCAGGAAACGATTCATTATTTTTTCGGAATTTTTCGTATCCGGGTTGCCAAAAAAACACAAAAAATCTTTCTTATCACTAATAGCAAGCTCTAAAATAAAGGTCTAATCTGTCAATTTTGTGAATTACCTCCCTTTTACATAAACAAATAGGGAATTTAAAATGTTTGATATTCACAAATTTATCTCGGTTTTCGATTGATTTTTTAGCTCACCTTAGCACGAAGTGCTGAGGGTGAGCTATTGTGATCGCTCACCGTCCGTCGTCCGTCTGTCCGTCCGTCCGTCCGTCCGTCCGTCTGTCCGTCTGTCTGTCCACAATTACTAAAAAATCTTCTCCTCACAATCTATAAGGCCTAGAGTCTTGAAATTTTGTGTGTAGAATCATCTCAAGGCCCTCTACCAAAATACTTCAAATTATTGTGATACAATGAAAATTGGCCCTATGTTGTGGGTATCAAATTTCATCCAGGTAATATATGGTTAGTGGGAGTCAAAACCTCGTAACTACAGCTTGACAATGCTCGAGTTACAAGGTTTTGATCCCCCACTGGGGAAATATCTTATCCTATTAAATAAACAAAGCCGAGAATTGTTTACATTTATGCCAGTACCAGAATTGGGAGGTGCATGTAAAAAGGGGTAAATATATTCTATTTGTTATTTAAGCGATCCTTTGGTGTTGGTAATCATTTAAATAGCTTTGATTAGATCATTCAAATGAATACCCACATCACAGGGTTTGATAAACATTGAAAGGTGTATTACAATTTGGAAATCCCTTAACCTCACCTATTTGAATCTCTAGTCTTCGGATATATAATCAGAGACTCTGTCAGACTTGCTTCTATTTTGCAACTAATATATTCTCTTTAGCACTTCAAATCATTATAAAATTAATTATTTTGCAATGAAAAGAAGGCCCTATGTTGTTGATTCTTGGGGTCTATAAAGGGGATAAGAGTTCTATCTCTAACATTTTGATATTTGACTTGGAAAACCTTTTCATCTCAAATCAGAATTTTTTCATAGGGCCATATGTTGTTGATTCTTGGGGGTTATATGGGGTGAACCCTGTTGATGATTGGAACCTTCTCATTGATATCATGGGAAAAGGGGCCTAAAAGACAAAATCCTTGTTAGCATTGTACAGGCTACAATTTCCGCCCGATGTTCATAGAAATTGATCAGAATGTTTGCGTAGTCACAGAGAATTGGAATATTGAATATTCCGTTGGATACCACAGGAAAAGGGGCCATAATGACAAAATCCGTGTTAGCACTTTAGAGGCCATAATTTTGGCCTGATCTTTGTGAAACTTGATCAGAATATTTTTCTAATTTCAAGGATAAAGCTATCAACAATCCGAATGTTCCATTTTGATATCATGGGAAAAGGGGCCTTTATGACAAAATCTTGTTAACACTATAGAAGCAACAGTTTTGGCATAATCTTCATGAAACTAAAAGAATGTTTGTTTTAGTCACAAGGATAAACCCTTTAAAAAATGGTAATATTCCAGTCGATATCATGGAAAAGGGGCCTTGATGACAAAATCTTTGTTAGCACTCTCGAGGCAAAAATTTTGGTCTAATCTTCATGAAACTTGTGTTTGTCTAGTTTTCCTAAACTGTTTGGTGTAAGGATTTTGAAAATTTGTATGTAGAATTGTCTCATAATGATACAATCTTCTCCAATTCTGTTTATCAGAGATCCAAAAGGTAAATTTTGCACTTCCCATGGTAGTATAACTCTCTAATACCAGCATTGTTTAAATTGTTTCCTCTAATGAATGTTGTCCAGAAGTTGTGTATGTAACATGAGACAAGAATTATCATCTTGATGGTCTCTAAGGTGAGCGATATAGGGCCATCTTGGCCCTCTTGTTTAAAATATCACGCAGGCTTTACAGGGGATTTTTGAACCCTTTTTTCGACTAGGATTTTTCCCAGATGTTCATGCAATAGCGATTTCAATTTCCTATGGAGATTGCATTGTAAAATTTTCAAGCTTTGCAACATAATGAAAATTCTGCTTTTCAAACATCATTTTTTTTAAAAGCTCAAACAATGTTATGCAAGCTTCTTTACATTTCTGACTGATCACTTGTCAGACTACCATTCCGTACAGTCTGAGATGGTTTGAATTCTTCTGCTCGGATTTTTGAGGGTTTAAATTTTGTAAAATTCTGTTAAAATTGTACACCTGAAAAAACGGACCCCTGTCACACTTAAAGGGTCCGTTGTTCATCCCCGTGATTAAGATCAACAAATCGTTTAGTGTTTGACAAACCAAGTCAATGGACAATGCGAAGCACATTCATTTGATTTATTTACTTGTTGTATTTAGAAGAAATATGACAAGCAATGTAGGTGTAAAGTTTTCATTTTTGCTCAGTATACTTAACAATACATTTTTCAACATCCTGTGGCAATTCCTCTTGAAGGCAGTTGTTGATAAATATGCTGAAGGATTTTTCAACTTTATCAATGGCTTTTTGATCATCCTCTGAAACAAGTACCATTAAAATAAGTTGCAGATAAAATTCCGGGTTTTGACGTCCCTGTTAGAGAAGGCTTGGGAAAACATTGAGGCAAAAGAAGCACTTTCTCCTTTTGCCTCAATATTTTCTGAGTTCATAGTTTCCAACATTTCTACCAAGTTATTTTTAAATCCACCAAAGAATGAGAGTTACAGGGCAGATACAAAAAATAGACTCCTTATTCGACCTCTGAGTGTGAACTAGACCTCGATCTTGTGCGCGATACATTGCCTCATAGTGGCCAACATTTCTGCCAAGTTACTATTAAATCCTATAAAATCACTCGTGACTCAATATTTCGGCGAATTGCCTTTTTCAAGATAAATGGAAACACTTTCTTTCATTACATAATTATTTAACAAAAAAAAATAATTATGAAGTGAAAGAAAGTGTTTCCATTTATCTTGAAAAAGGCAATTCGCCGAAATATTGAGTCGCGAGTGATTTTATAGTGTTTTTATTACCTTCCCTACAGAATGATTTTGTGAAATTGTACTATTAAATCCACCAAAGAATGACAAAGTTACAGAGAAGACACAAAAAAAATCACCCCTTATATGACCTTTGACCTCTAAGTGTGACCGAGATCTTGGAGCTACGGACCTGGATCTTGGGTGCGACACAGTGCCTCATTCTAGTAACAATCATTTCTGCCCAGTTAATAATAAATCCAAAGAATGAGAAAGTTACAGAGCGGACACAAAAAAAGGACCCCTTATTTGACCTTTGACCTATAAGTGTGATCTAGACCTTGGAGCAATGGACCTGGATCTTGCGCACAACACATTGCCTCATAGTGGCAAACATTTATGCCAACTTACTTTTAAATCCACTAAAGAATTACAAAGTTGCATAGCGGACACAAAAAATGCGGACAGACTAACAGAAGGACGATTCGATTACTATATGCCGCCCTCCGTGGGGGCGCAAAAAAAGTCATTTTAATACAATATTATGATAACAGAAGAAATTGCTTGTTACGATTTCTCCTTTTCCCGTAATGATTCCTTAGTTATCTTTCACCTGTGTGTACATTAATAATGTTCTTATAATAATCTAAACATGTAATTGTTACGCCATTCAGGCATACACCAATGAAAAGAAACTGTACAAAATCAAATCTGCAGGCTCGAGATTTGACATACCCTTGTTTGCATAATCTACAAAACACATGCATCATATATTCAGGTCTCCGAAAATAAACAAATATCTGCATCAAACAACACAAGAAAATACTGTGACAAAATGAAGAATTGCTCAGGCAAACAACTCCTAAAGATGTTAAAGCCTTTTCAATAACCAACTGTAAATGACATGATTCCGAAACTGTATTGATCTGCCATGAAGTCTGCCGACACTTTACTAATTGTACAAAAAACTCTACATGAAGGAAAGGGATGTACCCAAAGATGCATTCAAAATCCATTCCAATATAGTTTGAACAACCATCAGCCCCATGTCCGAATGAAACGCAATACTATCTGTTTTGTGTTTCACAAAATAAACAGTTCACCTATCCAATTACAAGAGCCGTCAAGAGACAGACAATGCTCCCCCAATAAGGCACAATAAATGTATGCCATGCAGAGCTAACATAAAGCTAACAAATGTTAAGCCCCCTTTTTGCATGACGTATTTTTTTTGCCTAAATTTCACATAGTTTATTGTCAAGGGCATCTGATTTACTACTCAAAAATGAAATTTCATCAAATTCTGACCATAAAACTAGGAGAAATTCGAGAAAAACTGTATTTTACTTTAAATCCCCTTTTCCCATGACGAGGCTTCAAATCCAAAAACCGGGAAAATTACATCGGCATTATGTCATAGGGAGTTCACATGGTAAGTTTCATTTGATTTGGCCCAAGGGTTATGGAGAAATCACACCGGACGGACGGACCGGATGCCAATGGACAGACAAAGCGACAACTTTATGCGCTCCCTTCTGGGAGCATAAAAAATTGCAAATTGTAACCAAAATGCCTATGATAATGTCTTCACATAAAAATACTGAAATTATCCTTTTCCTAAAACATTGTAAGAAAAGCAGAAGTGTCGATAAACCCTCCCTAACACAATGTTTCCGAGAATCATATAACTAGAAATGGACCATAAATACAACAATACATCATGGAATAAACCCCAAGACTAAACTAGAATGGTCTTTGTACAAAGTAGATCCAGATAAGAACGCGTAAGTGTGAAAACTGATCCCGAAATACTTTGTCCAAAAGGGTGCAGACTGCAAGTACTTTTAGTCTTCTAAATTACATATTAAAGCTGAAATTCATCTTCGTTTTCATGTCAAATAAGATGAATTCATCTTAAAGAGAATTGTCTAAAAAAAAGATTAGCAAAAATTGTGATTTAAAAAATCAACCCCTAACCCGAGTTATAACCTGATAAAGATACGTGATTTACAGGCGCGCGTAAAACGAAACTGAAATTTACCTGTGGACCAGATACGGATGATGACGTCAATTGTGCAATCCCATTATAGCCGTGTTTACCTTACATGTATAAACGGTCAACTTTAACTTCAAATTGCGGTGACGTTGCAAAAGCAAATATATTAAATAAAAGCATTTGATGATGTTTATCATTTGGCCATTAAAGTGGAGAAAGAAATGTGACATTTTTTCGTGAATTTGAACAGTAAAATACAGTTATATTTACATGCCGCGGTCCAAAAATTCTAGAGTATTATACGCTTGATGATAGTGGAAATTTCCGGAAAAGTGCCTTTATATCGCTCTTTTAACCCATTCTCACACATTGACGCTGTTTGACGCCTCACAAGATAAAGGCTTTGGAAAACATTTTGGAAATGAAGAAATTGCTTGTGACAAGCAATTTCTTCATTTTCCACAATGTTTTCTATCCCAAAAGTCAAACAATTTCAAAAATTTATCAAATTGAAAATATCGTCTGCAACTTCTTTCAATTTGGACGAGCTCAAATCTTTGCCGTCTTGTAAGGGGTTTACGTGTAGATTTAGGATAAATGTTTCTTGTAAACCTCTTAAAAGATATATAATTATGTTGAGAAGTATTTTAGAAATGTTATTTTCTCCAATAACAAAGGAAATCCAACTCTTACATGAAATATTCCGTGAATTCTACCAATCTATCGTATGTCTTACACCTTGTATTATAATTATTGTTTTTTTTTTTTTTATTATTATTATTTTTTATGCTCCCCGAAAAAATTTCGGGGGAGCATATAGTCGCCACGCTGTCCGTCCGTCCGTCCGTGTGTCCGTGTGTCTGTGTGTCCGTCCGTCCGTCCGTCCACAGCCATATCTCAGCAACCCTTGGACCAAATTCAATGAAACTTCACATGTGAACTCCATGGGTCAATACCTAGGGACCTTTTTCTCCGTTTGTAAATTTAAGGCTGCGTCATGGAAAAAGGGGCCGTAGTGTAAAAATTAGTTTTTCTCTTATTTCTCTTCATCTAATGGGCAGAATTTAATGAAATTTTGTGC
Source organism: Fragum sueziense (assembly GCA_963680895.1). Lineage (NCBI taxonomy): Eukaryota > Metazoa > Mollusca > Bivalvia > Cardiida > Cardiidae > Fragum > Fragum sueziense. The sequence continues at coordinate 24,046 of CAVMGG010000495.1, forward strand.
TCATGTAATAAATAGGATGTTCTAGACCATATTCTATAAATAATGTGTGTACAAAAAAGCTGTCATGGGAAAAGGGGGCTTAATGTATGATAGTTTTTATTTTGTGACAAACACTTATTATACCCCCCACAACAAAGTTATGGGGGGGTATACTGGATTCAGGTTGTCCGTCCGTCTGTCCGTCTGTCCGTCCGTCCGTCCGTCCGTCCGTGGACATAATTTTGTGTCCTCTTCTCCTCCCACAGTTTTTGACCGATTTTGCTGAAATTTTAGCAGGTTGTTTCCTATCATATGAAGTTGTGCACCTGCAATTTTCATCTTGATCCAGGCAGCAGTTTCAGAGTTATGCCACTTTGAACTTTAGCACTTTTTCAGTGACAACGCGCTAGTGGGGGGTATTCGTCCGCTTTGCGACAGTTCTAGTTCAGGGAGCATAATCCGTCTGTGACGGCTCTTGTTTTTTTTTGTTGTTTTTTTTGTTGTTTTTTTATACTGAATTTTACTGGGTTGTTCAATTTGGGAAGACGCAATATGGAGCGTTAAAATCTTGGGTAGGGACATTTTATATGCCGTGATGTAACTTGTACAATTTTCAACCGTTTCCCAAAGACAAAATTTAAGTCTATTAATATGCGGCCCATTGTAAAAAACCAGCGGGGAAATGTGAAGTTCTTAGTTATTTTTTTATTATTATTATTTTCCTGACTGAATCAATGCAAAAACTTGTTTGAGAAAGGGTGTGGTGAGCTAGCACTTAATTGACATACATATATTTGCATGCAAGTGTCAACTGTTTAATGTCTTGTCAAACAAACTGGTATAATATGAACTACCGGTATTTGTTTGATGGGATTATTCGTATCAAAGGATTACGTAATAAATGGACGTGGTTGGTATAACACACCAGTTTGCAGGTGCGCTACCAGAACATAGTATCAAGAATACCAAAAAACTTTAGTTACGGCATTTTTGTCGCTATTTTTAACATGACTTACCGTTTGCTTCTTGATCCTTTACCAGATCATTTCTCGATGTTTAAAAAAAACTCTCTGTTTGAAATATGGAAACATTAGGAAAAACCATTGGCGGATCCAGGGGGGTTCGGGGGTTCAAACGAACCCCCCTCTGTAGCCTGATTCTTTCATTTTCATGCAGAAATTCAGTCAAAAGTGTGTAATATTTGTAAAACGAACCCCCCTTTTTGTAAAAACGAACCCCCCTCAAAGAAATCCTGGATCCGCCGCTGAAAAACCACTACCTCACTAATTCCCCTTACAATATGAAAATACTGTATTAATTTACTCTTTCCCATCAGAGATCAGGTTTCGACATCCACAGTAGAAATCGTTTGGGAAAAAAATCATTGAAAGAAAAGAAGAAATTGATGACGGTAAAGAATTTCTCACTTTCCCTAAATATTGTCAGTACTAAACCAAACACATTTTCTTTTTTAACATCAGTTACTTGTCGTCTAAAAGCATTTACTCAAAAATTAAAATACTTATCTGAATTCTTCCCAACATAATGTAACATAGTTAAATATCATTTACTTCAATATTTGCGTACTAATTATATACTATTTATGCATGTATTAGGCCATTATTAGGCCTTGAAATTCTTTAACAAGTTTTTGCATTTTTTCAGTCAGGAAAATAAAATACCGAAATAATTTCCAACCAAGAACTTCACATTTCAACGCTGTTTTCTTTAAAATGGGCTGCATATTTTTTAGAATTATATTTTGACCTTGGGAAACGGTTGAAAATTGTGCGAGTTACGTCAAGGGATATAAATTGTCCATACCCAAGGTTTTAATGTTATATAATGCAACTTCGCAAATGGAACAGTCTTACAAATTTTAGTTTGACAAAACAATATAATACAAGGCGGGAGACATTCAAAATATTGGTACAAATCACGGAATAATAAATGTAAGAATGGGATTTCCTTTGTTATTGGAGAAAACGACATTTCTACAATACTTCTCAACATAATTACATATCTTTTAATAGATTCACAAGAAACATTTATCCTAAATCTACAGATTAAAAAAGCATATTAATTGCACTATTCAGTAAATTCCCACTATCACCAAGCGTATAATACTAGAGAATTTTTGGACCACGGCATGTTAATATAACTGAATTTTACTGTTCAAATTCATGAAAAAATGTCACATTTTTTTCTCCACTTTAATGGCCAAATGATAAACACCATAAAATGCTGTTATTTAATATATTTGCTTTTGCAACGTCACCGCAATTTGAAGTTAAAGTCGACCGTTTATACATGTAAGGTTAACACGGCTATAATGGGATTGCACAATTGACGTCATCATCCATATCTGGTCCACAGGTAAATTTCAGTTTCGTTTTACGCGCGCCTGTAAATCACGTATCTTTATCAGGTTATAACTCGGGTTAGGGGTTGATTTTTTCATCGCAATTTTTGCTAATCTTTTTTTTTAGACAATTCTCTTTAAGATGAATTCATCTTATTTGACATGAAAACGAAGATGAATTTCAGCTTTAAACGAATGCGCCGACACTAAAGGGACTTATGTACTAAACATTGTTGCAGCTTACTGCGTAGTACATGCCGAATTTAAAGTTTCTGAACGCCGTTTCCAAAATGAAACATCACAGCATTTGGGGAAATTTTGCAATTCAAACATGGCGGCTTTCTTTCGTCCCGGTGCATTTCGCAAAGATATGAAATATACACATTTTCATATAATTTAAAATAATATAAATGATAAATCACTAGTGAACGATATGAACTTCAGTAGGTTTGTTGCCGTTATGTACGAAAAATCACCAGAACAATGGGTGTAATCAAATGGCGGTAATTTCGAAGCCATTTCATCCAGCGTGTCTGCAATATTTATTTAGCTAACAAAAGGCTACTTACTTGCCACTACCAGTGAGGGAAACCATTTTCCTTGATATTTAGCATACGTTCGCTGACAAGGATTAGCATCATCTCTTAAAGCTGTTGGTGTAAGAATTGACCAGTTGTTTTCTTCAGTCCAATAAACTAACACTTTTAGTCATGCCAGCCATCTTGTGCAACAGAGCGCCGAATATATGTCGTCATTGTATGACGCCAGCCCTTCTAGGAATTTCATTGGTTGTATATTTACAGTTCAGCGGTTTAGAGGGCGCATTTTAACATGTGACTTTGCGTTCGGATATCCTCGGATAATGTCGATCAAAGATCGACTCGGAAGATTGGAACCAGCGTGCCACGATGTCAACAGCCTGGACGAATGTATTTAGGCAACGATAATATGACGCAAATCCAATTTAAGGCGCGGGGATGTTAAAACATAACGAAAAATGTTTATTCTTTTGTCAGGTGAGTTGTTGAAATACACACAGAGACAGTTCCAAATTTTTAACCGTGAACTGGGTATGAAAAGAGCAAACAAAAGGTCACTTGGTCGTTTCATTAAAATTTTGGCGAGTCGTTATTTTCACGCGAGCATTTTTCAATTATTCTGCCTAAGTACTAAGAATATTTTCTAAAGTCATTTACGTTAATTATTAGAGTTTTAAGTTACAGGAATATTTTTGCAACTTTGATTGAAAAAAAAGAGATTTTTTGGCTTTTAATCATTCGTACCCTGTCTCCATCGCCCTTTACCGCCATGCAAGTTCAGGATGAGCTACTGCTTTTGACAACCAAATAAAATCAATTTTGCAGAAGCAAGTGAGCTCCTAAGTACTGTCCAAGTGTGAGCGGTAACATTTTGCATGTGTTTGTGCTCTAGATTAGAGCCAATAATTGACAGGTCACAGGATGGATTCCCAGCCTCAGAGCGTTGACAATTATAAATAAACTTATGAGTGAAATATTGTTAAGACTAAAGAGGTGTTAAATTAAAAAAGAAATGAGAAATGAAAAGAAAAATGTTTTAAAACTTTTACCATACATGAAATGTTAATGTTTTGACTGTCAAGGGCGGATCCAGAAATATCAACACTTTGGTCATCCTCCTGACTGATCGAAGTACTGATCTCCAATTCTTGGAGGACAGCTTAATCCTTTCCCAAACAGCAACATTTTAGGGTTATCAACTTCCAAAAATGCCACAAATGACAAATTGGATGTTATTAAAAATAGGATTTGTGTAAAATATGGTATAGAAAATATTGAGACAAAAGGAGAAACTTCTGTTTAACAGCAGTTTCTTCTTTTGTTTCAATGTTTTCCCAAGCTTTTTCTGTTAGGGACGTCAAAACCAGGTCTTGTTTGGGAAAGGGTTAAGTATTAGTTGGAATGGAACATAGAATGTTGCTTTAATCAGGGGTTGTTGATTCTAATGATTCTTTCAGTCTATCTCTTTCTTCCATTACTTCCTTGAACACAGTTCTTGTTTTAGACATTTGTTGGTATGCACCAAGTTGTTATTTTTCTCGGCGAGTTCTTTCATAGCATAATGTGATCTTTAATGTTTTTCTCTAGAGCTTTAAGCCAGTCAACTAGATTTTTCCTTATAAGGTCAGATGAAACATTATGAAAGTTTGAGGGTGTTGGTTGTCTATCTTTCTGTCTATGCCTTATTTGCTTTATAATTAAGTAGTCTTGCTAAAAATGCATGTAATAAAATACAACCTACCTTCAAACTCCAAGGTTGCCACACATCAGGGAAATGTCAGGGAAATTTAAATTTTTTCAAGGTCAGGGAATTGTCAGGGAATTTGTGAGCTGTCAGGGAAATTTGAAAATACTGGCAAATGTCAGTGAATTGTCAGGGAATTTTGAAAAAATAAAATGCAGTACCATAAAATTAATGATTTCAACATCGCCTTTAAAAAATGTCTTAAAACATCGCCAGTTACTGCCAAATTACTGTGACGAAACATGTCAGGGAATATTCCAATTTTGTCAGGGAAATGTCAGGGAAATTTATATCTTTTGACAAGTGGCAACCCTGAACTCTATATCTTCAAGTTTCTGGTTTTTATATTTGCTGAGAAGATTTCGATCCTGAATCAAAAGAAGCTTCCCCAACTGTATTCTTTCAATACCATCCAGAGCAAAACGGTAATGAGTTTTATGAACATTTTCTGTATGACCCAAATGTGTTCATAGCCACTGGATCTGGTGGTCTTGTAGGCCAAGGCACTGAAAAAAGCACATGCACAATATGGATCTCTTAACCCTTTCCCAAACAGCAAAATTTTAGGGTGATCCACCTCAAAAACTGCCACAAATGACAAAATGGATGTTATTAAAGATAGGATTTGTGTAAAACATGGCCCAGAAAATATTGAGACAAAAGGAGAAACTGCTGGTTATCAGCAGTTTCTTCTTTTGTTTCAATGTTTTCCCAAGCCTTTTCTATTGAGGACGTCAAAACCAGGTCTTGTTTGGAAAAGGGATAACCCTCTCCCACACAGCAACATTTTAGAGGGCCCAATTTTAAAGCTATTGCAAACGACAAATGACAGCTCTTGTTGTAACGATATTGAAAGACAGAGTTATCTCTTTTCAACATTCTTGAATAACTATCGGAGTATTATATCATCCTCGTTGAGTTCTATTCTGTTGATAGAGACAAAAATGTCAGATTATAGAGCGTTTCCTAGCTAAGCTGCAACAGACTCTAATTCTGTGTCTTTAAATGTTTTCACACTAGTCAGGCCCGTAGGAACAGGGAGGGGGGGCTAGGGGAGCTAAGCCCCCCCCCCCCCCCCCAAAGTTGGCCAAAAATGCAGAATTTTCTCAATTTTACACTGAAAAGTCTGGGAAAATCCAAATTAGCCCCCCCAATATTCAGGACAAGGGCTTTAGCCCCCCCCCCCCCCCATATGAAATTGCTTCCTACGGGCCTGCTAGTAGCACCTAAAATACCGTAATTATTAGAAGTGTGCCCGTTAGAAAAGTTTCGTTGGGCGTTTATCAGAGGTATTCTAGTTTTGCAAGTCAAAAAATCCAAATCAAATGTCAATTCATGGACTCAAAGTTAATCAAATAAAAAATTGCAAAGTTTTGTTACAGGGACTGTAAAATACCATTTTTGGTTGAAATTCCTTCATTGTAAACAGATTAGGGGTTAGGAAATCCTTTCTTTCATTGCTTTTGGGGATGGGCGTTCATTAGAATCACCCTTTGCTGCTTAAATTGTGCTTGAAATACACTTTTTTGTCGAGCCCGCTTGCGGTGAGCTCGACATAGTTGTCACAATGGCGGTTCGGTGTATGTGCGTTAGTGCGTTAGTGCGTGCGTTAGTGCGTGCATGCGTTAGTGCGTGCGTCCGTCCGGATGGAGCTTGTCCGGGCCATAACTTCACCATGGATGGAGGGATTCAGAAATAACTTGGCACAAATGTCAAGCTCAGTAAGGCGGAGTGTCGCGTGCAAGAACCAGATTCCAAGCTCAAAGGTCAAGGTCAAACTTGGAGGTCAAATGTCAAAAATGAGAAGATTTTTGCTTGTCCGGGCCATAACTTCACCATGGATGGAGGGATTCAGAAATAACTTGGCACAAATGTCAAGCTCAGTAAGGCAGAGTGTCGCGTGCAAGAACCAGATTCCAAGCTCAAAGGTCAAGGTCAAACTTGGAGGTCAAATGTCAAAAATGAGATGATTTTTGCTTGTCCGGGCCATAACTTCACCATGGATGGAGGGATTCAGAAATAACTTGGCACAAATGTCAAGCTCAGTAAGGCAGAGTGTCGCGTGCAAGAACCAGATTCCAAGCTCAAAGGTCAAGGTCAAACTTGGAGGTCAAATGTCAAAAATGAGATGATTTTTGCTTGTCCGGGCCATAACTTCACCATGGATGGAGGGATTCAGAAATAACTTGGCACAAATGTCAAGCTCAGTAAGGCGGAGTGTCGCGTGCAAAAACCAGATTCCAAGCTCAAAGGTCAAGGTCAAACTTGGAGGTCAAATGTCAAAAATGAGATGATTTTTGCTTGTCCGGGCCATAACTTCACCATGGATGGAGGGATTCAGAAATAACTTAACGGGTCACATATGTATACTCAAATTAATCCATTCTGGTATCTCGTTATAAATACATAGACATGTAATATTTTGTGAACAATAAACTGTCTCACCATGATCCCCATCATTCCAACTTATTTTGTCCCCACTTTTACAACGCCATTGTAATGACAGCTGTAGACATAGGTATGGTCTTCTTTCTTCAAAATGAGCGGGCTCGACATGTTGCCCTTCGGCATCTAGTTTCAGCTGAGATTTGGGGGATGGGTGTTTATTAGAATATGGGTGTTCATTAGAATAATTACAGTATAAGTATTTTTAACAAGTTCTCTTCCCCCTTTGAGAGCATGTGACTTTTCTATTCTATCACAAAGTTTTTAGCTCCATTGTCCTTCAGGCCAGCAGGCTATCATCATGGCGCTGTGTCCGTATTGCATGTGTGCGTCCGTATGGTTGTCATCTTTTTCTTTCAGAATCTTCTCAGAAATTACTGGATGTTTTTCATTTAATAGAACAACTACTCCTACCCGGTTGTGAGATTTTGGACAAAATCTGTGATAATCATGCTATTTAAAAAATCACAGATGTTTGATAAAACACCTTCGATATCGTAAGACTGGTCGCAGATAAATGTATGACAAATCGGTGGTACGACCCAGATCTTGCCAGGAAAAGAGGTTATCCAATCAAATGAAAGTTGATAGTTGTTTGGGTGAAGACATTTGCTGTTGTTTGCATGGTTGACTGCAAGATGGATTCAACATTTGCTAATGGCATCAACGCTTTTGTCTGTTGCACCTGCTCACGGGTAATGAACCCAAACATAACATTTTCCACAATTAAAGTCTCTGAGTCTGTTAGTGCAAAGGTTTCAGGTCAGTCTAGTTCATCATAGTATAGTAAACTAGAAAAGACTAACCCTCTATGGATCTCCTAGCCACAATCGGAATCGTAGATTGGCTGTCGTTTGTCTAGATTACACGGATATGTCTTCTCGATGTAGAATTTACGTCTGATCACGTTTCGCCATTACACAAGAAGCCCGGAACCATTCTGGACGATGATTGGCTACGGCCTTGAAAGGCTGGTTCCCAGTCGATTCCTCGGTGGTAGCGACCCGTGCTGCATTCGTCCCCCGGAAAGGTTGTACTAATCGACTACATCAGTCTTGTTCCACTTCATTTATGTTAACCTTCGACAGACACATTCGACCAAAATGGTTTTTGGAAAGCAATTTGCAAAATTTGCTTTTCTTTCCAGTCGTGCTTCTCTGCACTTTAACATTCTCTGCATACCACACAACATCTCCCAGTCCTCCTCACTATAAATAGTTCTATCAAAAGCAAAGATCAATGACAAGAACAACCTTTCGAATATTCAATATTGAATTCTATAGTTGTACACAAGATATTCAATTGTGTGACCGATGATAAAACATCCAATTAAACATGTGTTAAAAGAGGAGAAACGATCACGTAGTAATTTGCTTTCATTACGGTTCAATAGCCAGTCCAATATCTTTCGTTGAAAATAGGTCAGTCAATTTTACTGAACTATGAAATATGCGACCCACTTCAAGCACTAAAAATAGGAACTAGGACACGTCTATTTTTAGAATCTTTCTATGCCCAAATTCTTACACGTTTTAATGTCCGAAACTAAACAATGATATTCGATAAGCCATGCATTTAATCGCGTTCACAATAATTGATCAACTAAGTGGTTATTTTGAGGTTAATGACATAGACACCTTGTCTAATAGGCCTTGCTAGTATTCGCGTGTAGCTATAGGCATTTCAAAGCGAAAGTAGAAATCTGGGAAACCAGAATATGTGATGGTATGCTCAAAATGCATAGAAATCAGACTAGCAATCCTTTCACCACTTGGTTTAAAAAACGGTGTTAACTTTTTAATCTATAGATATCACGGTGGATAACCCATGTGACTTTTGGGAAGCGTTAACACCGAAAAAATCGTCCGCTTCAAGGTATGTTTGGTTTAATTTCTCAGCTTATACTCTGTTGATTTTGACGAGATAAAGTGCACGGAACGCACATTTGAGAGGGCTATTCCCGTTTGTAGCTCCGATCTCGTGATTTCTTCAAACATTCAAGCGAAAGTTTTCTTCGGTGCATGTGAATGCTTCCCACTTTCGTTTGCACTTACAAACACTTTGGCTCGAATGTTTGAAGAAACCACTGGATTTGGAGCAGAGTGAGTTAGAGGCGGGAATAGCCCTCTCAAGGGCGCGTTCTGTGAACTTTATCTAATCAAAATCAATAGGGTATAAGCTGAGAAATTAAACAAAACATACCTTGAAGCGGACGATTTTTTCGGTGTTAACGCTTCCCTAAAGTCATGTGAGTTACCCACCGTGGATTTAGATCTAGATGAATAGGCCTACATAGAATCAAATCAATTTAGATTGTTGGTATGTTAACCATTTCCCAAATAGAAACATTTCAGATTGGTCAAAATAAAAAAAAGCCGTAGCAGACGACAAAATTGGTACATACCTAGATAAAATTAGAACTATTTGTAGATAATACCAAACACAATATCGAGGTTAAAGTAGAAAATTCTGATTATCAGCAGTTTCTTCTTTCATCCCAATTATCCCCCGAACATTTTCTTTTCGGGCTTTCAAACCCGGTCTTATTTGGGAAAGGGATAAAGTAGTGACGGAACACATGTTTTAGCAAGTAAGACATGTAGTTTTCAGAGATCAAATGCTTTCTAATTAGGGTATAGACTCCTTTCATTTATGTTTTAGTCCGTACCCGCAGAACACTTCCGGTAATCCGAGACTTCTCTGATGAAAATTGGCTCGATGATACTTGGATGTCGCTATTTACAACGGAACGTTGTCCCAGTCAAACACAAAAGAAAATTCCGACACAGCGTCATAACTTGTGTCGGAATTTTCTTTTGTTTTTGAATTGGACAGCGCTCCGATGTAAATAGCGACATCCAAATATCGAAGAGCGAATTTTCATCAGAGAAGACTCTGATTAACTTCCGGAGGCAAACAATGGGTTTATGGGAAATCAACATTGTATACATGTGAATTGTTACTAAAAATAGTAACAAATCGACATTTTCAAAACGAGGCTCCCACAAAATGCGGAGAAATCGATGACGACGCAAGTGCATTCAATATACAGCGATTAAGCACATGTGCATTCAATATACAGTGATAAAGAGAAGTTTTAAGTGGAACAAAAACTACGAAATTGAATGAATTCGGTGATAGCCGGTAAGATGGTTATTTTATTTGATTTACAGTCAAGAAAATTCGGCATTTTTGGCCAACATTGGAGGGGCTTAGCCCCCCAGCGTAAAGTTTTCTCTTTTGTTCAGTATATTTTGCTGATATGGAACAGACATTATCCTTTCATAATTTGTATTTTGTAACTTTCTAAAGAATCAAATTCAATTAATTACTTTTATCCAACTCCGTGTAATTCATATTGCTAACAACTAGAAAGGCCTTTAGACATAATCAGTAAATTTGCTTTCCAACAGTACTTTCAGTACTTTGATTCTTTTTACAAACTTTACATGTTTTTCCCTATGCTGGACACTTTTTTATTTCATGTGTGTGACCGCAACTTTTACAAATGTTATCTTTTTTCCCTTTCTGTCCTTTTTTCTGCTTCGACTTTTCTGGTTTATGGTTTGAGGGTCTAACTGTGTTTACATCCTCACCTTTGGTCATTGTTGTCATTTTTATGCCCCCGTATCGAGAGATCGGGGGCATATTGTTTTACTCGTGTCCGTCTGTCTGTCTGTCCGTCCGTCTGTCCGTCTGTCCGTCCGTCTGTCCGTCTGTCCGAAAACTTAACCTTGGCCTTTTCTCCGAAAGTATTTGACATACAAAGCTCAAATTTGGTATGCAACTTCCTCTCAATGATATCTATCTGTTCCATGCAATTTGACCTTCCTAAAGGTCATCCCTTAACCCTTATCTACTCTTTACTCTATGAAAACTTAACCTTCTACTCCGAAAACTTAACCTTGGCCTTTTCTCCAAAAGTATTTGACATACAAAGCTCAAATTTGGTATGCAACTTCCTCTCAATGATAACTATCTGTTCCATGCAATTTGACCTTCCTCAAGGTCATCCCTTAACCCTTATCAACCCTTTACTCTATGAAAACTTAACCTTCTACTCCGAAAACTTAACCTTGGCCTTTTCTCCAAAAGTATTTGACATACAAAGATCAAATTTGGTATGCAACTTCCTGTCAATAATATCTATCTGTTCCATGCAATTTGACCTTCCTCAAGGTCATCCCTTAACCCTTATCAACCCTTTACTCTATGAAAACTTAACCTTCTACTCCGAAAACTTAACCTTGGCCTTTTCTCCAAAAGTATTTGACATACAAAGCTCAAATTTGGTATGCAACTTCCTTTCAATGATATCTATCTGTTTCATGCAATTTGACCTTCCTCAAGGTCATCCGTTAGCCATTATCAACCCTTTACTCTACGAAAACTTAACCTTTTACTCCGAAAACTTAACCTTTGCCTTTTCTCCAAAATTATTTGACATACAAAGCTCAAATTTGGTATGCAACTTCCTTTCAATGATATCTATCTGTTGCAAGCAGTTTGACCTTCCTCAAGGTCATCCCTTAACCCTTAATAACCCTTTACTCTACGAAAACTTAACATTTTAGAAATATGGCCATTTCGGGGGCATTTGTGTTTCACAAACACATCTTGTTCTCATCTGCTTTTGAGATAGTTCATACGACCTTACTATATCTATTGTTTTCTCGAGGGTCAAGGTTGATCCTTCGCTAATAAGTTTCTAACTTTGTCATCGATGAACCCAAATACAATTCTATCTCTAATCAAAAGCGATTCTTTGTCTCCATAGTCACAATCCTTTGCTTGCAACCGTTAACTCGTGATAGAAACTGTCTATGGTTTCTGTCTCAAGTTGACCTCTAAATTCAAATATTATGTATCTATTATAGACACTATTGGTCTTGGGCTTAACATAGTTCTCAAACCTGTTGGTTAAGTGTTCTAAAGACTTCTTCTCATCAGCTGTTAAGTTCCATGTGCCATACACCTCTCTGCCACACTCCCCTACCCAAATCATCAAATATGCACATTTTTCTTCCTCCCCCTTCTCTTTGAGGGGCCCTTTAAATATGAAGTCTATATGGGTAGCTAATTTCTTCCACGCACCTGCTAAGTCGTTTGACTCCCAATTCATCGCAGGGATGCTTCCATGCAGACCTTCCATCTTCTATAGTAGTTGTCTGCTTTTTTGACTATCTTTCTGTTAAGTTCTGACACCATATATATTAGTAACAAGTTAATGAGCCCCAGACCTCATTAACAAGAGTCTGATGTGCTTCCAACAGTTACTGTGCCATGGTTGTGGCATTTTTAAAAACTAGAATTCTATCACTAAAGATGAAACAAATACCCTGTCATTACATTTTTCCGTACAAGCATTTGTATGGCAAATAAGGGGCCTTAACTAAAAATGCAAAGATTAGATCTTGGCGAATGTTGCCTCTTGAACATCTACAGGTCCCAATGCACACTTCAGCAGAGTATGAAGCAAATTGGACAGAAACTGTATGAAGAATTGTCTGACAGTGTTCCCTCCAGCCCAATAAGCTGTATCGGCTCAACTACAGCATTGTGTAAACAAGTGCAATGCCCCTACAGCTTCTGAAGTATCCCACAGCTTAATTTCTCTAAAATTGTCACCAAATATGGGGATTTTTATGCATTTCATTTCATGTCAAGAAGAAACATTGTAAAATAACCAAAGAATGGTCACCCCCTTATTTTGGTCATTGCCCCCCCCCCCCCCCCCCCTCTTTCAGAAATTATGGGGTCATTTGGCCCCCCCCCCCCTTCCGATTTGCAAATTTCTACATGCATCCTCGCCTAACCATGGATTCCGGTTTTTTCTCTCAACACAACATCCTGTCCGAGCCTCCAGCTGCTCGCCCAATTGGGTTTTGGCTTATCCTAATCATTGGTGGGAGACAAATGTCAGAAAGGATGTCTTCACGGCAGGGGGGCGTTACCAAATACACTACAACTGCAATTCACATCAAAACTGTTCAAAATGTGACCTGTCACGCGCTAAATGGGACCTTATACAAACTCCAAAATAAAAATTTTGACAAATTTGTCAGACCCAGCACAGGTCAACCAGATCCCGTATGCGAAAAATGAACATATAGTAAGATTGGGGAAACATTCCAGATTTAGAAAATTGCATAAAAGTGAAAAGTGTCGGCCCTAGTCTGGCTGCGCGGACTGCGCAGACTGACTAGAGACAATATTTTTCACACATCCGATAAGGTCCCTTTTAGCGTGACGGGTCACAAATATAAGACAAAGGGATAATTGATTTGGTAAGAAAAGACATTTGTAAACAAAACTGGAGGAAATGATTGTCTAGAAAATGGTCATTTTATCTGTATTTTATTGGATTGTATTGGAGAAACTGCTCAACCTTAGAGCATCTGGTGGTCTTTACTAGAATTTATATCCCGTTAACTCTGTTCCAAACAAGACCTGGCTTTGATTTTCCTGGTTGAAAAGGCTTGGGGAAAACATTAAGACAACAGAAGTAAATGCTGGAATTCAGCTCAATCACATCTTGCTTTGATTTTGACAATAATTATTGTGTAGGAACAAATTAATGTTTTGGCTTTGATCACAAGATCAATTTTGGGTTCAGAAGGGGCCCTTTGTCCATCCATGTCCTTTGTCGTTTGGTTCGGCCATGTTGTTAATGTAGGTCACGACCTTGGGCAAATGGAGTTACTTCTCCTTCTACTTGCGTTATTGTTTTGTCTGATACTTCTTAATTTTTATAGTGAAAAATACTATGTTATGCCTATTTTTTGTGTGTTTCCACAATCCCTCGATCTTGAGATTGAACTCTCCGATCCATGATTTTCCATATTTCTGAATTCACAAGTGGAGGAGCCAACGTCTCACAATTCAGTGACACTTTATATTTGTTCAAAAGACTATCAGTCTCACACTGTGTGGTACAAGATGTATTAATCACATTAGCCAAAGAAGAAGCTATAGCAGATCCTTTTCAGGAGTTTTTAATTTTGGGAGATCCCATTAATCCTGTTCACAATTGTCACTATCCTCAAAAAGCGCTTGAGCCAAGCCACTTGAAATTTTCTTTGGTTTCACAGGCGATTCATCCCCAGAAATATCATTGGAGTCAATGTGAACTGTCATTCTTGGTAATTTGTCAAAAGGAGTATCAAGATTATAATCCGAATCCTCATCACAGGTTGTCTGTGGGTGGATACCCAATAAACCCCGAAGCTTAACAATGTCCTCGGGCCCTAAAGAGCCAAAGTCAAAACCAGCATTAGGCCGAACATTGTTCATACTGCCGTCCTTTTTGCTTTTTCCTTTCTTGTGTTTCGTTTTGCTACTAGAAGCCTTCTCTTTAGACTTGGTTTTCTTTTTCTTTTTCCTGAGAACTTCGTCCTCGGAGACTGGACTAAATCCCGAGAACTCGCCACTGGAATGTTACAAAATGGCCAAAACGTCGTCTTGGCCACTCGCCATAATGGAGAAGAAACAGTCGGCAACCGTGAGAAACTTGTAATTATTCGGGACAGCGTCCTCGAATCAGCTAAATCCAGAAAAAGCGAGAATTTTGCAGTGTGGTCTTACCTTAAAAAACGCTAGAACAATTATGAGGCACTTGGTTTTCATTTCCGGTGATGACGTAAGGGGTATGTGTAAATCAATTTCTTTAAATTGCGGTCGTCTCGATATAGTTAGAACAATATGCTGTTGTATACATGTGAAAGCCGAAGGCTTTACGAAAAATAATGCCCTTCGTCCTTCACTAAAGCTTGGATGAGGGGCCATTTTTTGCCCAAACAGACAGTTTAAATAGCTGGCAACTACTGACACAACACAAATAATCCTCCAGAGAAGTCTTTCTGATTATTCCCATCAACATTATCAAAGAAATAAATAAGTACTTTCAATTGCATCAATGACATCAGGAAAATGTCTCTTATCCCTGAAAGCATTTATCACTATCTGTCTGTCTCCTCCAGTTGGCCACCTTATGTACCGACATTTAAGATGTCTTAACAACATCTTGCACATCCTACGTCTAATTGTAATGACTGAAAACTCAGTTACATTAAATCTGTCACCGATTCTGCACAGCAGCTCTACACTTCCCATGTACCAAAGAAAACTTGTCAGTTGATTCTTAACGGGTATAGCCACGGTGGATAATCATGTGATACAATATTTTCAGAAAATCTTCAATAATTTTGTAAAAACTAAACTGATTTCAATTCGGTTTGAAGCAGAGAATGTGTACAGACGTCACACATTAGATGGACGTGGTTGATTTTTGAAAAAAATCAACTGATAAAAAAGTTATTGAAGATAAACCAAAATTTTGGTTTATCTTCAATAACTTTTTTATCAGTCGATTTTTCAAAAATCCAACACGTCCTGCTTATTCCTGGCATTTCCCACCTTCTCCTTCAAACCGAATTCAAATAAGCCAAGTATTAAAAAAATGAAGATTATCGGAAATTCTGAGTCACATGATTATACACCGTGAAAGCTGGTCGTCCAGATGTTCGATGAAGTTGATACTCTGGTAAATGTTCTACTAGCTGACGACATATAACCTCAAATGTTTGCCTGGTCATCCAGATGTTCGATTAAATTGATAGTCTGGTAAATGTTCTACTAGCTGATGACATATAACCTCAAATGTGTGCCTGGTCATCCGGATGTTGGAATAAATTGATACTCTGGTAAATGTTCTACTAGCTGACGGCATATAACCTCAAATGTTTGCCTGGTCATCCAGATGTTCGATTAAATTGATACTCTGGTAAATGTTCTGCTAGCTGACGTCATGTAACTTCAAATATGTGCCTGGTCATCTGGATGTTCAATTAAATTGATACTCTGGTAAATGTTCTGCTACCTGACAACATATAACCTCAAATGTGTACCTGGTCATCCGGATGTTCAATTAAATTGATACTCTGGTAAATGTTCTACTAGCTGATGACATATAACCTCAAATATGTGCCTGGTCATCCGGATGTTCAATTAAATTGATACTCTGGTAAATGTTCTGCTTGCTGACGACATATAACCTCAAATGTGTGCCTTGTCATCCGGATGTTCGATTAAATTGATACTCTGGTAAATGTTCTGCTTGCTGACGACATATAACCTCAAATGTGTACCTAGTCATCTGGATGTTCAATTAAATTGATACTCTGGTAAATGTTCTGCTTGCTGACGACATATAACCTCAAATGTTTGCCTGGTCATCCGGATGTTCGATTAAATTGATACTCTGGTAAATGTTCTGCTTGCTGACGACATATAACCTCAAATGTGTGCCTGGTCATCCGGATGTTCGATTAAATTGATACTCTGGTAAATGTTCTGCTTGCTGACGACATATAACCTCAAATGTGTGCCTGGGCATCCAGATGTTCGATTAAATTGATACTCTGGTAAATGTTCTACTTGCTGACGACATATAAGCTCAAATGTGTGCCTGGTCATCAGGAAGAAACGCATGAAATTGTCTAGATTATAGCCGGGAACAACATCGTGGACATAATTTTCTACTTTTGCCTTCTCTTCATGAATCCTGAAAAAACATAATGTCTTTTATTCATTAACCTATTACAGCACAGTGAAGCTTGTTTACTATCCCAATAGAATATGTTTTGGAAAACATTATGGAAAATGAAGAATTTGCTTTAAAAGCATTTTCATCATTTCACACAATGTTTTACACCCAGAAAGTAAAAAAAGATGTACTATTTCATTCAATTGAACATGTCATCTTCAACATCTTTGATTTTAAGCCACTATAAAAATTTGCTGTCTGAAAACTGTACTAAAATGGGTTAAATGAACAATTGTTGAATACATATTTCGCCATGTCATGGTATTTACATACAAGAGGAATATGATGGTCCTTAATCGCTCACCTGAACCAAAATGGCATCAACAGCACTCTTGTATGAATTCATTAATAGTAAAAGCTATTTTCTATATTAACAACTTGTTCAAAGCAGCTCTTGGGACGAATGCTAGACATTGAGAACAAACACTTCCATTATATAGGCAATTGACCAGTTTCGGTGCACTTTTGCTTACTCTTTCACTAACTTCCATGAATGAGTTAAAAATGAAATACATCTTTAAGTTTGTGATATGGGTTTTTCTGCCTCGCATACGTAATTAAGATTGTGTACTGAGAGGCGATTGTTATTGTTAGTCCATCGCATTACAGCAAAATTTGATAAACGTTGTGTAGCCATCTTATAGATCTGTTCAAATTCTGCAGACGTCATCTTCCGTTTCAAGATTCTGATTGGCTTACTATAAACAAGTGCTCTTTAACCAACAAAAACTTATTTTATTATACCCCCCACCTACGAAGTAGAGGGGGGTATATTGGTTTCACCATGTCTGTCTGTCTGTCAGTCCGTCCATCTGTCCAGTCGTCCGTCCGTAGACTTTTTCGTTTCCGTGCTCTAACTCAAGAACAGTTTGACCTAGGATCATGAAACTTTACACAGTTGTTGCCCATGACCCAAGGAGGTGCCCTATTGTTTTTGGGTCTCCAAGGTCAAAGGTCAAGGTCACAATCGGACTTTGTTTAAAATCCGTTTCCGTGCTCTAAGTCAAGAACCGGTTGACCTAGGATCATGAAACTTTACACAGTTGTTGCCCATGACCCAAGGAGGTGCCCTATTGTTTTTGGGTCACCAAGGTCAAAGTTCAATGTCACAATCGGACTTTGTTTAAAATCTGTTTCCGTGCTCTAAGTCAAGAACCCGTTGACCTAGGATCATGAAACTTTACACAGCTGTTGCCCATGACCCAAGGAGTTGCCCTATTGTTTTTGGGTCACCAAGGTCAAAGGTCAAGGTCACAATCGGACTTTGTTCAAAATCTGTTTCCGTACTCTAAGTTAAGAACCGGTTGACCTAGGATCGTGAAACTTTACACAGTTGTTGCCCATGACCCAAGGAGGTGCCCTATTGTTTTTGGGTCACTAAGGTCAAAGTTCAAGGTCACAATCAGACTTTGTTTAAAATCTGTTTCCGTGCTCTAAGTCATGAATTGGTTGACCTAGGATCATGAAACTTTACACAGTTGTTGCCCATGACCCAAGGAGGTGCCCTATCGTTTTTGGGTCACCAAGGTCAAAGGTCAAGGTCACGATCGGACTTTGTTTAAAATCCGTTTCTGTGCTCTAAGTCAAGAACCGGTTGACCTACAGCACTTTTTCAGTGACAAGGCGCTAGTGGGGGGTATTTGTCCGCTTTGCGACAGTTCTAGTTACCTATAACATTAATAAGAGTAATAGGATTTTAATTTCAGATATTAAATTCTAGTATAAATAAAAATAAGTAGTATAAATAAAAATAAGTCTAAAATTTGAAAACAAATTTTAGTATTCGTGTGTTCGTGTTTTCCATCCATAACAACTCTGCTGATTCCGATAATCCCATTGTATCAGCTCCGGAAACACCCAAGGTTTGACGAAATTTTTCTTGGTAAAATTCTCAACTTTTTAGCTCGACTTTTCGAAGAAAATGAGAGCTTATACTGTCACCCAGGCGTTGGCGTTGCAACAAAGGTTAAAGTTTTTTCAAACATCAATAACTTCCATACTATCAAAGGGATTCAACCCAAACTTGGAATACTTATTCACCATCACACCCTCTACCTTACTACCAGGGCCCATGAACCTTGCTCCACAATATTTGGAGTTATGCCCCCTTTATACTTAGCAACTTAAAGAGTTGAGCGCGCTGTCTTCGGACAGCTCTTGTTTAAATCTGTGCGTAGCCAGTCAGACATGGTACTCTTTGAAATGTTGAAGTGCCGTGCAGCGGCGCACACTCTGTGTAGTCTTGCTAATGTAGCGACCTTCTGCTTCCTCAACTTGTGTGACTTATAGGACCCTCGCTTAGCTGGTGACGTCTCATAATCGCCGATCATCAGGCGGTCTAGACAAGGCCTCTTGGGGGATGGCATGGCGTCTTCTTTGTCTGGCTTCCTCGTGAATGGTCTTCCTACTGGACAGTTGGACTTTGTTTAAAATCTGTTTCCGTGCTTTAAGTCAAGAAACGGTTGACATAGGATCATGAAACTTTACACAATTATTGCCCATGACTCAAGGAGGAGCCCTATTGTTTTTGGATCTCGAAGGTCAAAGGTCAAGGTTATAATTGGACTTTGTTTGAAATTTGTTTCGGTGCTCTGACTTAAAGCTCTTTTTCAGTGACAAGGCGCTACTGGGGGTATTTGTCCGCTTTGCGACAGTTCTAGTTTTCATCTGTTCATCCCCACAGATAATTATTATTTATGTAGATAAAAAAACAAATAGAATAAAACAACAACAACATCTTTACAAAAGACAACAACAAATAAACGTTACACAAACTATAACAACAAACAAACATTACACAAACAATAACAGTGCGTTTAAACATATAGCTGAATACACTAATTAGTCATACTTTTTTCGTATTGGGCGAGCACTCCTTGCATTGGTCTTTGTCTTGATTTGGTTGTAGGTTGCAAGGTAGATCGTCGTACAATTCCGGAACTGCAGAGGGAATCATTCTTAATCCGTTTTTCAATTCGTCGTATTGTTGGAAAGTCAAGGATATCCCCTTTGGGTGGCGCAGACCTCTGAAGCCCCTTCTGGTAACCAAAATTTTCGTATGTCCACACAGGGAAACCCGGGGTTAACTCTTACGAACCAATTTCCCCCTAGGTGTTTGCGAAATGTCTCTGACAGCTGATCTCAATTCCATTCATCCACGTGAAATCCAATTTCATTCTGGAGGGAGTATAGTTTGTTACACCTCGATAACGTCAGCGTTATTCCTTTTAAAGTGGGAATGGGCTGGCCGTCTTTGAAAATTAATTCCCTGATGTGAATGTATGTATTTCCTTCGAATTTACTATCGAATAGGTAACACTCCTTCCCTAGGTGTTGAGAGTATCTCGAATTCAGTCTGTTTGCATGATGATCTAAACATGAATGAGTCTGCGATTCAAATTCCCTATTTATAATGGCTATTTTCATCCAATCAAAAGTCATTTCTATTTATAGTTTGTAATTCCGATAGAAACTGCTGAAAACATAATAATCACGGCCATCCATTTCATTCCGCTAAAACGCCGTTTCCTCCGTACTTATATTCCTTTCCATCGCTAAAATTTCACCTTTAAAATCTAACATATTTCGTTCTTATGCATAGTCCAAGCGAAGCTTAAATAACCGCAAAATTTTGACGTCAAATGGAAAAAATCCGGCAGTTCAGCTCTGAGTCCCCTTTCGTGATATGACGTCAGTGGTGAAAAATCATGTTCTGGATAGAACTAAAAATAGACCCTAGGAAATTCCCGAAAATGGGCGTGGTTTGGGCGTGGTTCACCGCAACGTCAAGTCCGCTACGATGTCACCAGGAATTCCCCGGAAATGGGCGTGGCTTGGGTGTGGCTGACCTGATGTAAAAGGTCAAAGGTCAGCCACACCCACTGACGTCATAGGTCAAAGGTCAGCCACGCCATTTTTTGGCGCATCGCGCATCTTAATGGTTATGAAACCGCCTTCCATAACTACTAATATCCTTAAGAACATATTCATTTAGGCTCTAATTTTAATAAAAACTTCATTTTTTTAACTTCACCCTTATGTGCCCTTAGATTTGACAAAATTGCTATTTTGGGCTTTATTCCACTCTTTCAACCACAAGTATGAACCAATCAATACAGAACTTAAATTAACGGAATCTTACTGACATTAAGATATTACATGCTTGTAAAAATTTCAGCTTGATCTGAATGTCAAGTCCAGAGTTATGTGCCCTTGAGTTTTACAAAATAGCTCTTTTCCACTTTGTTTTCACCCTCTTTACATCCACAAATAATGATCAATCAGGTCAAAGCTTTAATTAAATGTTGGTAATGTTAAGATCTTGCTTGAGTGTGATCCTAAGCTTGATAGAAATATAACATTATTTATGTGCACTTGAATTTGCCAAATTGCCAACTAAAAAAAGACCCTGTGAAATCATTGATGTAAAGGTAGTCATGGATTTGCTTGTTTGCGCAGCCTGAACTTTTGAAATTGCTTTCAAGAAAACAAACAATTTAGGCCTGTGGAGCGCGTCCAGAACGCCAGAGCTGTCTAGTTATATTTGAAATTCTATCGCATTTTTCACCACTTTTCATATTTTACTTGTTGATAATCAGCTGGTATTTCAAGAACAGTTTATATATCGTAGGTGGGGAGTCATTTACTTCTATTTACAATTCACTTTTTGTATTTACGCATCAATGAAGCTCTTTGTTACTGTTCGTTTAGTGTACAGTCGACACTCAAAATCATTTTGTTTGAACATATTATGTCCATTGATGAGGACGGGACCAGATTTGACTTCAGCGATAATTCGACTTATCGGATAACGAGTGTCGACTGTATTTCATCAAAATGAATGCCCGTGTGTAAGCCATCTTAGATTGTTTTTGTTTGTTTGAATTTTTCTACTCTAAGGGATTCATCCTCTCCTTTCTTTTGGCTTTGTCAGGAAAACCACTTACTCCACCTGTTTTAACACATAGAATGTTTATATTCGGGACATTTGGGGAATTCTGGAAATAGTTACAGAAACACTATCGAGGGCTCAGTGCAAAACTATTGTAACTACATATTTTTCAGAAATTCGCTTTTTTGCATTTTCTGAATCTTTAGGAAGGAATACATCACATATTCTAATATTAGGTTTCAATTCTATATACTTAAAAAGATATTTAGAATTTTAAAAACATTTTCCCTCTTTAAGTTTGAGAAAGTCAATAAGTTTTTTCCCTCTCCTGTAAAATTTTACAAAATGTAGTTACAATAGTTTTGCACCAAGCTCTCGCTATGTTCTGAACACCGAACATTAGATCTAACCCTTTCCCTAATAAGACCTGGTTTCGACGTCCCTCATAGAAATGGCTTGGGAAAACATTGAGACAAAAGAAGAAACTGCTGATAACCAGCAGTTTCTCCTTTTGTCTCAATATTTTCCTTGCTATATTGTACACAAATACTATCTTAAACAAGGTCCATTTGTTGTCTGCAGCAGCTTTTGAAATGGAAATCTTGAAAATTTGCCGTCTGGTAATGGGTTAATCGAACTGTCTGTCAGAACTAGGTTTCGCAACCAGTTATATAGGGGCTCTCAGATCCAGGTGACAAAAGCTTAATTAGCACTGAAGGGCCAGAGGCAAAATTTGAAAAGTGCCAGTAATTCCTAAACGATGTTACATTTCCATTCCATATACAAACATAAGCATTTTGAATGGTTTAGAATTTTGAATTAATGCATAATTATGGAAATATTTGACAAAAATGTTCAAAATTACCTCCCTTGCATATGAATATATAGTAAAACAATATTTGTAAATTATTTTCTTCTTGAAGCATAATCATGAAATACGGCACGGTGAATTTACAAGTGTGTGTAATTTAATGCATTTTGTATGGCTAGAAAGTAGTGTTTTTAATGATGGGTCATATACCTTAAGCTTTGATGATTTCTGGTGATAGACGTATTTTTGCCTTCAGGACACGGGGAGCTATATTGGTTGTAAGGCTGCCATATCCAGCAATCAAGCTTAGCACCTTTGACAATTTTTCCTTAACGACACTTCAAAGGAAGTATCAATTGTTACAAAGACCTTATCAATTTTGACTGTTAGGCTGTGGGGTCAGGGCTAAAATGTATGTAATCCTTAACATATGGCATTATACTTCCATTATGGGTCAATGCTTCTGTCTCATTCTTTTTCCATGTCTATTAACTTCAAAGTAAATCCATACTTTACATTATTATTATGCTCCACGAAAAAATTTCGGGGGAGCATTATAGTCACCATGCTGTCCGTCCGTCCGTGTGTCCGTCCGTCCACAGCTAGATCTTAGCAACCCTTGGACCAAATTCAATGAAACTCACATGTGAACTCCCTGGGATAATACCTAGAGACCTTGGGCAGAATTTAATGAATTTTTGTACTTATGTAATAAATAGGATGTTCTAGACTATATTCTATAAATAATGTTCTAGACCATATTCTATAAATAATGTTCTAGACCATATTCTATAAATAATGTGTGTACAAAAAAGTTGGAAAAGGGGGCTTAATGTATGATAGTTTTTATTTTGTGACAAACACTTTTTCGGGGAGCATAATCCATCTGTGATGGCTCTTGTTTACTTACTCTGGCACATCACTGCTTTTCAACGAAAACCTCCTAACTGGGTTTTTGTTTAAAAGTGACGACATGCGTGTCTGCAGAAGGGGTAGCCATGATGATGGTGTCACACTCCATACTCCCCTGCTCATTAGATCACGATGTATGATCACGTGACTCAGAATTTCCCATAAGCTTCAATATCTTTTTTAATACTTGACCAATTTTAATTCAGTTTGAAGCAGAGAAGGTGGGGAAATGCCAGGAATAAGCTAGACGTGTTAGATTTTTGAAAATTAAACTGATAAAAATGTTATTGAAGATAAACCAAAATTTTGGTTTATCTTCAATAACTTTTTTATCAGTTGATTTTTCAAAAGTCAACCACGTCCATCTAATGTGTGACGTCTGTCCACATTCTCTGCTTCAAACCGAATTCAAATCGGTCCAGTAATTACAAAATTATTGAAGATTTTCTGTCTGAAAATATTCTATCACATGATTATCCACCGTGTAGATGGAGTACTCCCAAGTAATGTAATAGTAAATATTCTTTAGTATTCCATGGACAGTGGATTTTCCAATTCCAAAGTATACAGGTCAATCTCTCACATGGTTTCTTGGATGGCCATGTAGGATAGAAATACAAAAACTTGTTTTTCTGGAATAACTCTGTTAAGTCCTCAACTTTACGAAGGCATTATATCTTTTCCCAGAGTTTCCACAATAGTTAAAAAACATTGTTTCCTTACAAGGAAATGCATGGTAAAGTCTGCCTCTAGTAACTCTAGCCAATTTGTGTCATTTTTACCGAGCTGTGACTTTAATGTCCAGTCAGCTGATGTCACAGCCCTAGTGTTGGAGTCTCGTCGCCGTTGTGTCAGGCCTTAAAAAAAGTTTTAACAACCAGGTAGAGTTTTTGTTCATACCTAGCATTAATTTTTTGACGGTTTTAGTGTTTCTCACCTGCGTTGTCCATTCTATCAAATTCAGATCCTTCTGGATTGGTTGCATATAACACAATGCTTGCCCAAGAAGGCTACTTTCTGACAAGTTTTCCGAAACCCCCTGGTGGTCTAAAAATCTTGTCTAAAGTCATTCTGTTGGATATTCCCCCCTTTGCAACTCCATCCCCCACAATCTTTCAGTTTGGGGTATGATTCTTCTATTTTCTCCTTGAATATCAAGGGATCTGGCTACTTAATGAACGTTATTTTTTTCTCTCCAAGTCCAGCTTGAAAAAGTGCATATTTCTCTTCTGGAGATGGAACTTCATCCTGTAAAGATAAAAAAGATGAAAAAAGTAATAAGCAGGTTAAGTCACTGTGCATCAGTCTCTCTGCGGAGAGGCTCAGGTTTGATCCCTGATCATGGCAAATATCCTTTCTGACAAAAACGTCACCCACCTTATTGTTAACCTGTGTGGACGAGCAACTGGTGGCTTGGTTAGGGTGTTGTGGTAGTACTGGTATGAAAAATAACAGGAATCCATTATTAGGTGCTCTTGATGCCTTGATATGACCATAGCAGTTGAAACGAAGTAAAACCCCAATAAACCAAACCTACAACTGCATACTGACTTTACTGGTTATTTGTTGTCTCTAGCACACAACTCCTCATGCTTTCAAAAGGCTGTCTGTATTTAAGTGAAATATAATCCAAGAGCATCTCTGCAATACTTGGATTGGGTTCTGAATCAGACGGTGGATCCGCCAATCCGCGTAATAAGGTATCAAGATCCGAGTCTTCGTCGTCGGATTCGTCCCCAGAACAAGTCGAACGAGATGGTTGTTGTTGTTGGTCAGTGTTTTGGGCGCTTACCGTAAGTATCAGGTACCCATTCCGCCGGACACTTTAAAGATTTCAATTGTTCTTTAATTTCTTGCATGTCGGATGATAAAGTATTAATTTTCGATTATTGCGCAGTATATGTAGCCATATCATCGGCAAATGTCTTCAACATAGCTTCACTCTTTTTCATAAACTGCTGAACCTGGGATTCAGCATTCGGCCTCGTTTTCGATTGCGTGTCGTCTTCTTCCCGTGTCACGTGACGGTCCCGTTCCATCATGTGACCTGTTTTTCCTTTCGATGTTCTTGGGTTAGGTGGCGCTTGCGCTTCCACGTGGCTGGTCTGCATTGTCACGTGACTACGCCCAGGCTGATCGCCATCCTCCATTTGGAAACATCCCAACCCGCCCCCCCCCCCCATAGACCATGTGTTCAGACAACACAAAGGAATTACTGATAAGCCATAAATGAAACAAAGAAAAACACCAAAACTAATTACCTTCAGCAGCAAAATTAATAATCTCAGATAAAATAATAATGATAGTCCAGGAATGATCCAGCACTCTATACACACGAATTAAACCTTCGAAAACACACCAAATAAAATTGAAAAAAATTATTTGAGTTCGGAATTTTTGTGACTAGACTTCCAGGGAACAACCTCGATATGATTCCCATGATGTCACTACCACGAGTATTCTGTTTGACCCCTATCAGGAGTTAATAGGAGATGGATAATTCAATTATCGGGTCTATAGTAATGTTGCCACTGAGGAACAAATAAGTTAGTGAGGGGGCGTATTTTGAAGACCTTGTCATGGTTTGGGTGATCGTGGGGTGGTGCCTCTCCATTATTTACCAAAAGAAAAGATTCAAAATGGATAAAAATCTGTCCCTGAACATCACTTTCCTTAAACCTTTCATCTCCATAACTAGAAGATTGTCTCAGTTTGGTGAGTAAGCGTAAAGCTAGGAAAGCAATTATTTCCTCAAAAGTTACATTGTTCCATTTCTGAGCTCTGCTTCCTGGAGAAATTGTGTTAGTGTCAAAATGTTTTAGAGCATACCCGTAGGTTTCAGCCTTGTCAATGTCCTCTGAAATGTTTCCTCTGGAATTTTTCAAGGGCTGATATATTTTTTAGCTCACCTGAGCACGAAGTGCTCGAGGTTCGTGCTCGAGGTGAGTTATTGTGGTCACTTTTTGTCCGGCGTCCGGCCGTCAACATTTGGGATGTTTACACTCTAGCATCCACAAAAATTAGGCAATCTTGATCAAACTTGGCCAAAACAAGAAGAATCATAAGTTCTCGGACAAGTTCGATTATGGGCCTGATCGGACCAGAAAGTGCGGAGTTAACTGCCCTTGAATGTCAAAAAATGCTGTTTTTATACCCCCCACAACGAAGTTAGGGGGGGGGGGGTGTATACTGGAATCAGGTTGTCCGTCTGTCCGTCCGTCCGTGGACACAATTTTGTGTCCTCTTCTCCTCCCACAGTTTTTGACCAATTTTGCTGAAATTTTACCAGGCTGTTACCTATCACCTGAAGTTGTGCACCTGCAATTTTCATCTTGATCCAGTCTTTAGTTTCAGAGTTATGCCACTTTGAACTTTTTAAGGGGGGGGGGGGGGGGGTTAGTCGAAGTTAAAAATTTCTTTTCTGTGCTCTGACTCAAGAACTGTTTGACCTAGGATCATGAAACTTTACACAGTTGTTACCCATGACCAAAGGAGGTGCCTTTAAGTTTTTGGGTTACCAAGGTCGAAGGTCAAGGTCACAATTGGACTTTGTTTAAAATCCGTTTCTGTGCTCTAAGTCAAGAACCGGTTGACCTAGGATCATGAAACTTTACACAGTTGTTGCCCATGACCCAAGGAGGTGCCCTATTGTTTTGGGGTCGCCAAGGTCAAATGTCAAGGTCATAATTGGAATCATGTTTAAAATCCGTTTCCGTGCTCTAAGTCAAGAAACTTTTGACCTATAGCACTTTTTTAATGACAATGCCCTAGTGGGGGGTATTCGTCCGCTTTGCGACAGTTCTAGTTAAGTTTGTTTACACTCTAGCATCTACAATTATTGATCAATCAAGACAAAACTTGGACATTATGTTGGAGACCATAAGATCTTGGATGAGTTCGATTGTCAGTCTGATCTGACCAGAAATATGAGAGTTATGTGCCCTTGAATTGGGCAAAATTGCCATTTTTGGCTGTTTTCAACCTTGTTTACACTCTAGAATCTACAATTGTTAATCAATCAAGACAAAACTTAAACACAATGTTGGGTGCCATAAGATCTCGGATGAGTTTGATTTTCAGTCTGATCTGATCAGAAAGTTGAGAGTTATGTGCCCTTGAATTTGACAAAATTGCTGTTTTCGGCTGTTTTCGACCTTGTGTACACTCTAGAATATACAATTATTACTCAATCAAGACAAATTTTGGACACAATGTTGGGGACCATAAGATCTCATATGACTTTGATTTTCAGTCTGATCTGACCAGAAAGATGAGAGTTATGTGCCCTTGAATTTGATAAAATGACCATTTTTGGCTGTTTTCGACCTTGTTTACACTCTAGAATCTACAATTATTTAAAAAAAACAATGTTTGGCACCATAAGATCTCGGATGAGTTTGATTTTCACAATGTTATTGACCATAAGTTCATATTCAGTCTTAAAGTCATGAATATCAATTAAATTGAACATAAGTGTTGCTCACATCATTATACCCCCCACCTACGAAGTAGAGGGGGGTATGTTGGTTTCACCATGTCTGTCTGTCTGTCTGTCCGTCCGTCCGTCCGTCCGTCCGTCCATCCGTCCGTCCGTCCGTCCGTCCGTCCGTCCGTAGACTTTTTCGTTTCCGTGCTCTAAGTCATGAACCGGTTCACCTAGGATCATGAAACTTTACACAGTTGTTGCCCATGACCCAAGGAGGTGCCCTATTGTTTTTGGGTCACAAAGGTCAAAGGTCAAGGTCACAATCGGACTTTGTTTAAAATCCGT
Source organism: Fragum sueziense (assembly GCA_963680895.1). Lineage (NCBI taxonomy): Eukaryota > Metazoa > Mollusca > Bivalvia > Cardiida > Cardiidae > Fragum > Fragum sueziense. Next base: position 52,104 of record CAVMGG010000495.1, read on the forward strand.
TTCCGTGCTCTAAGTCATGAACCGGTTGACCTAGGATCATGAAACTTTACACAGTTGTTGCCCATGACCCAAGGAGGTGCCCTATTGTTTTTGGGTCACGAAGGTCAAAGGTCAAGGTCACAATCGGACTTTGTTTAAAATCCGTTTCCGTGCTCTAAGTCATGAACCGGTTGACCTAGGATCATGAAACTTTACACAGTTGTTGCCCATGACCCAAGGAGGTGCCCTATTGTTTTTGGGTCACGAAGGTCAAAGGTCAAGGTCACAATCGGACTTTGTTTAAAATCCGTTTCCGTGCTCTAAGTCATGAACCGGTTGACCTAGGATCATGAAACTTTACACAGTTGTTGCCCATGACTCAAGGAGGTGCCCTATTGTTTTTGGGTCACGAAGGTCAAAGGTCAAGGTCACAATCGGACTTTGTTTAAAATCCGTTTCCGTGCTCTAAGTCATGAACCGGTTGACCTAGGATCATGAAACTTTACACAGTTGTTGCCCATGACCCAAGGAGGTGCCCTATTGTTTTTGGGTCACAAAGGTCAAAGGTCAAGGTCACAATCGGACTTTGTTTAAAATCCGTTTCCGTGCTCTAAGTCATGAACCGGTTGTCCTAGGATCATGAAACTTTACACAGTTGTTGCCCATGACCTAAGGAGGTGCCCTATTGTTTTTGGGTCACGAAGGTCAAAGGTCAAGGTCACAATCGGACTTTGTTTAAAATCCGTTTCCGTGCTCTAAGTCATGAACCGGTTGACCTAGGATCATGAAACTTTACACAGTTGTTGCCCATGACTCAAGGAGGTGCCCTATTGTTTTTGGGTCACGAAGGTCAAAGGTCAAGGTCACAATCGGACTTTGTTTAAAATCCGTTTCCGTGCTCTAAGTCATGAACCGGTTCACCTAGGATCATGAAACTTTACACAGTTGTTGCCCATGACCCAAGGAGGTGCCCTATTGTTTTTGGGTCACAAAGGTCAAAGGTCAAGGTCACAATCGGACTTTGTTTAAAATCCGTTTCCGTGCTCTAAGTCATGAACCGGTTGTCCTAGGATCATGAAACTTTACACAGTTGTTGCCCATGACCCAAGGAGGTGCCCTATTGTTTTTGGGTCACGAAGGTCAAAGGTCAAGGTCACAATCGGACTTTGTTTAAAATCCGTTTCCGTGCTCTAAGTCATGAACCGGTTGACCTAGGATCATGAAACTTTACACAGTTGTTGCCCATGACTCAAGGAGGTGCCCTATTGTTTTTGGGTCACGAAGGTCAAAGGTCAAGGTCACAATCGGACTTTGTTTAAAATCCGTTTCCGTGCTCTAAGTCATGAACCGGTTCACCTAGGATCATGAAACTTTACACAGTTGTTGCCCATGACCCAAGGAGTTGCCCTATCGTTTTTGGGTCACGAAGGTCAAAGGTCAAGGTCACAATCGGACTTTGTTTAAAATCCGTTTCCGTGCTCTAAGTCATGAACCAGTTCACCTAGGATCATGAAACTTTACACAGTTGTTGCCCATGATCTAAGGAGGTGCCCTATTGTTTTTGGGTCACGAAGGTCAAAGGTCAAGGTCACAATCGGACTTTGTTTAAAATCCGTTTCCGTGCTCTAAGTCATGAACCGGTTCACCTAGGATCATGAAACTTTACACAGTTGTTGCCCATGACCCAAGGAGGTGCCCTATTGTTTTTGGGTCAAGAAGGTCAAAGGTCAAGGTCAGAATTGGACTTTGTTTAAAATCCGTTTCCATGCTCCAACTAAAGAACCTTTTGACCCATAGCACTTTTTTCAGTGACAAGGTGCTAGTGGGGGGTATTTGTCCGCTTTGCGACAGTTCTAGTTTTGGTTCAGGTGAGCAATATAGGACCATCATGGTCCTCTTGTCTTCAAGATTGCGATGCCATTCATGGCTCTATCCAGTTTGATCAGTCCATGGTACATTAAATTGTGGATTTTTCTATCACTGTAAAACACCTTTCCATTTAATTGTCTTAAAAATTTTGTTGGTGTACCATTGAATGTTCTTTGGTTGTTCAACACTAGATCATTGGAAAAGTCATAGTCAGAAATGTTCGGAAAGAGTTTAACTTCATTTGACAATCCACAAAGTAGCCTTGACAGGTCTGGAAAGTTGTGGCAAAGCGGAGTTACCAGTTTCTCCTAGTTTCTATCCTCTCATTAAATGAAGTCCAAGCATTGCAAATCTTGATAGTGATGGCTAGTAGAAGACTTTCTAAGCCCAAATATAACTCTCTTGAGATTACTTGCAAGGTGTTTTGTGCCTTGTGATGAATTCACATGGATACTATCTGAATAGAACTTTTTGATCACAGAATTATTTTCTGCTAAGTTGTCATTCTTGATGATGGTTATGTTGTTGGAATTGTTGAAGTTTGAAATTAATATCAAACTATTGAATACCAGTTTTGTTGCTCTGTAACGGCTGCTGGTCACATGGTAGTGGTAAAGACAGTGTTAGTTTCTCACTTTTGTTCTGGGCATTACTGAGACATTAGTATCTGTCAAAACATGGTAAAGCTGATTCTTGGTTCTGAAGGTCATTTACTGCTACATGTACAATAAGATTTTTAACTTTTAGGATTTCTTTGAGTTTTTCGGCAGCTTCACTGACAGTATAGGTTGGGTAACTTTTTGCTTTTGAGGAAGTTCCTGCCGAGAATTTGTTCCTGTCGATATGCATACATACCGAGTCTTGAAGTAAAACAAAGTTGATGGTTTCGGAATCCACTGCTGTAGTATTTTTTGGCTTTGGGTTGTGATTAATGGTCTTGTCTAGGTCAGCGATGTTAGAGTTCGAAGGAATTTTAACAATGGGCTGGTCTTCAGTGTTATCTAGCAATTCAACCTGAAGGATTCTTTTTTGGTAGGTTTGCCATTTAGTTCCAATTTAATGGATTGTAATCTGTCTTGTTTCATGATATTGATGTCTTTTTATGCCCCCGTATTGAGAGATCGGGGGCATATTGTTTTACTCGTGTCCGTCTGTCTGTCTGTCTGTCTGTCCGTCCGTCTGTCCGTCTGTCTGTCCGTCTGTCCGAAAACTTACTCAAGGTCATCTGTTAACCCTTATCAACCCTTTACTCTACAAAAACTTAACCTTTTACTCCGAAAACTTAACCTTTGCTTTTTCTCCAAAAGTATTTGACATACAAAGCTCAAATTTGGTATGCAACTTCCTTTCAATGATATCTATCAGTTCCATGCAATTTGACCTTCCTCAAGGTCATCCCTTAACCCTTAATAACCCTTTACTCCACGAAAATTTAACATTGTAGAAAAATGGCCATTTCGGGGGCATTTGTGTTTCACAAACACATCTTGTTTCTTTCTGTTCATGATATTGTATGTATAGATTTTCATTTGATTCCTTGAGCTGTTCATTTCGGTGAAATAACATATCATTGTCTTTTTGCAGCTTTAAAGGCCGATTAGCTGTACCCCTGTCAAAGGTATACTCATAGTTCATGAATTACTCATAAAAAATACTGGAATATTTCTAATAGGGTCTTCATGAAGATTTCATCTGAAAATGTATGAACTGAAAATGAGACATCTTCATCAGTTCATCATGTAAAACAAATGCATGATTTTTTCATGAACAGACAAATGCATGAAATAAGCATGAAATATGTTCATGAAACATTCATGAATACTGTATCATGTATATGTTCTTCAAATCTTCATGCAAACATGCTGCAACAAAAATATTTATTAACATTTCTTGAATAATTTTATTCTTTATTTTAATGTCTCATTTTCAATTCATCCATTTTTCCATGAATTCTTCAAGAATGGTATTATTAGCAACTTTATGAAGTAACTGAAAAGGCTTTATTTGAACATATGATGAAAATGTATTATTACAATCATTAAAGATTTTAGTTTTCAAACACTTCACCGAACAGTACAATAAACCCATTCCCACACAATGACTCTTTGACTCCCCTAGAGATAATGGCTTTTGAAAACATTATGGAAAATAAAGATATTGCTTTTGACCAGCACTTTCTTCATTTCCCACAAGTTTTTCTACACGGAAAGATAAAAAAGTGTAAAATTACATTCACTTTGAATTGTTGTCTGCAACATCTTTTAATTTGGACCAAAGTCTAAAGTTTTGCCGTCTGGTATTAATGGGTTAAACTGGTCTTGAAACATGTTACTTTTGTTGTTTCTGTCTTTAAGTTTTTTGAAGATTTTCAAACTTTTTATAGAAAAGATCCCTGCTCATCTTTGTTTTTGTCATGACCAACCATTCCACTTGAGCTTGGTGGTAGTGGCTGCCCCTCACACTTTTTAGCGAGTCAGGACTTTATGTCCAGGGAGCTAATGTCACAGCCCTAGTGTCGGCGTCCCGTCCCGTCACGTCACGTCTTCACTTGAAAAACTTTAACCTGGTCTATATCTCAGGCACTATTAGAGATACAGCCTTGATATTTCATACATGGATACATCTCGACAAGACCTTTCATTTGGGACCATGACCTTTGACCTAGTGACCTTGACCTTGTAGTTTGACCTACTTTTAAAAAAATAAGCTGTTTTTCTGACAAGCCCCGGTATAGATGAGCTACGTTGTCCGTGGACAACTCTTGTTTCCTGTCCTTGAACAATTTATGAGTTCCCTACAGTGAAAACTGCATCCACAAGGGTGGTCAAAACCTTCTGAACGTCACCATCACCGAAATGTTGAACCAGTTTTTAGCGAGCCGGGACTTTATGTCTGGGGAGCTTATGTCACAGCCCTAGTGTCGGCGTCGCGTCCCGTCCTGTCGCGTCTTCACTTGAAAAACTTTAACCTGGTCTATATCTCATTTGGGACCATGACCTTTGACCTGGTGACCTTGACCTTGTAGTTTGACCTACTTTTAAAAAATAAGCTGTTTTTCTGACAAGCCCCGGTATAGGCGAGCTACGTTGTCCATGGACAACTCTTGTTTCCTGTCCTTGAACAATTTATGAGTTCCCTACAGTGAAAACTGCATCCACAAGGGTGGTCAAAACCTTCTGAACGTCACCATCACCGAAATGTTGAACCAGTTTTTAGCGAGCCGGGACTTTATGTCTGGGGAGCTTATGTCACAGCCCTAGTGCCGGCGTCGCGTCCCGTCCCGTCGCGTCTTCACTTGAAAAACTTTAACCTGGTCTATATCTCAGGCACTATTAGAGATATAGCCTTGATATTTCATACATAGATACATCTCAACAAGACCTTTCATTTTGGACCATGACCTTTGACCTAGTGACCTTGACCTTGGAGTTTGACCTACTTTTGAAAAACTTTAACCTGGCCTATATTTTAGGCACTATTAGAGATACGGCCTTAATATTTCATACATAGATACATCTCGACAAGACCTTTCATTTTGGACCATTACCCTTGACCTTGTGATCTTGACCTTGGAGTTTGACCTACTTTTAAAAAATTTGCTGTTTTTGGGACAAGCTCCCGTATAGGCGAGCTACGTTGTCCGCGGACAACTCTTGTTACACGCGGCTGGAGGCGGCCGTTTATTGGCGTCATCTTCGCTGTCTGTCCGTCCGTACGTATGTACGCCCAGTTTCTGGCTGGATCTTTTTTAAACTTGGTCAATTGGTAGATGGACATTTTATGGTTCATTGATTTTTGTCTGAGTTATGCCCCTTAAAACTTAGTCTCTGGGGCGGGGTATATTGCGACCATGGCACTTTTGTTCAAATTTGCTGTCACTATCTGCAGTGCTTGCCTAGGTACCCGTAGACTCTAGTGCTGCTACAGGATCTTCCAGTCTTCTAATTTTCTGACGGAGAGACCTGCTTTCTTCTTTCAAACTGAAAAAACAGTAATTTTACTGAGTCAATTAAGATGTTACCTAAACTGTTGCAAGTTCCCTGCTTGCAAAGGCCTGTGTTCTAGGCCCTATTCTTTTTCAGCGAGCCGGGACTTTATGTATGGGGAGCTGATGTCGCAGCCTTAGTGTCGACGTCGCGTCTCGTCTTCACTTCGGAAAAAACTTTAACCTGGTCTATATCTCAGGCACTATTACAGATCGAGGGCTTGGTGCAAAACTATTGTAACTCCATTTTATAAAACTTTACAGGAGAGGGAAAAAACTTATTGACTTTCTCAAAGTTAAAGAGGAAAAATGTTTTTAAAATTATAAATATTATTTTAAGTATAAAGATTTGAAACCTAATATTTGAGCACATGATGCATTCCTTCCTAAACTTTCAGAAAATGCAAAAAAGTGAATTTCTATAAAATATGCAGTTACAATAGTTTTGCACTGAGCCCTCGAGATACCTAGACCTTTCATTTGAGACCATGTTTACACTTTAGAATCTGCAATTATTGATGAATGAAAACAAAACTTAGACACAATGTTGGAGACCATAAACTCTCGATTGAGTTTGATTTTTGGTCTGATTCAACCAGAAAGAGGAGAGTTATGTGCCCTTGAATTTGACAAATTTGCTGTTTGTAATAATTTACAATTATTGATCAACCAAGACAAAACTTGGACACTATGCTGCTGATTTTAAGACCTTGCATGAGTTTGAATTTTGCTCCAATCAAATGAGAAAGTTGTGAGTCATGTGCCCTTGAGTCTGACAAAATTGCTGTTTTGACTAACAACCACAAATAATGAACAATCAAGACGAAATTTGGAGATGATGTTGATTACGATAAGATCTTGGATTAATATAAATTTAAGAATAATCAGAATAGGATTTGCTCAGTTATCTGCTCTTCAAATTTTACTCTAACAACCTCAACTAGTGACTAATCAAGACAAAACTGGACACAATGTTAATGACCATAAGTTTGTTTTCAGTCTTAAATTGATAAATATTAATTGAATTGAACAAAACAGTGGCTCATGTCATTTTGGTTCAGGTGAGCGATACATGGTCCTCTTGTTTGTTTTCAAAATTATTTCTGCTAGTGACATCAAATCAAGGGGCCTGTATTATCAATGAGCGTACAACTTGTAACAACAAACCTGATTGGCCAAATCTGATTTCTTGTGCAATAACAGTTGGCGCCACATTGTATGGCACATGTTTATGTTTTGTTTAACTTTCAATTACATTTGAACAAAATATAAACATTGTGCTATACGATGTGGCGCCAACTGTAGATATCTACTTAAACAAAATGTGGTCCTATGATTGTTGATGATACAGGTCTTGTTATTGGGAAGGGTTAAACTTGAAGGTGTGTGCTGACATTGCATTTTGGTGTTTTATGTCACCTTTAACTGCTTATTAGCTCACCTGAGCACGAAGTGCTCATGGGGAGCTATTGTGGTCACTCACCGTCCGTCGTCCGTCCGTCCGTCTGTCCGTCTGTCCGTTCACATTTCTTTAAACATCTTCTCCTCCTAAACCATTCCGTAAATTTTGACCAAACTTGGCAGGAATGTTCCCTGGGTGACCTTTCTCAAAACTTGTTCGCGGATTTTTGATTCGTCAAAAAATGTGGGCGTGGCAGGGCGTGGCTTATCGGACTTAGAGAAATCCTAAAAAAGTTCTTTAAAAATCAACCATTGGGCCAATTTGAACCTAACTTGGCAGAAATGTTCCTTGGGTGACCCATTTCAAAACTTATTTGCAAATTTTTGATTCGTCAAAAAATGTGGGCATGGCAGGGCGTGGCTTATCGGACTTAGAGAAATCCTAAAAAAAATCTTTAAAAATCAACCATTGGGCCAATTTGAACCTTACTTGGCAGAAATGTTCCTTTGGTGACCCTTTTCAAAACCTGTTAACAAATTTGTGATTCGTCAAAAAAAGTGGGCGTGGCAGGGCATGGCTTATCAGACTTGGAGAAATCCTAAAAAAATTCTTTAAAAATCAACCATTGGGCCAATTTGAACCTAACTTGGCAGAAATGTTCCTTGGGTGACCCTTTTCAAATTTGTTCACAAATTTGTGATTCGTTTAAAAAAGTGGGCGTGGCAGGGCGTGGCTTACCAGACTCAGAGAAATCCTAAGAAAATTCTTTAAAAATCAACCATTGGCCCAATTTGAACCAAACTTGGCAGAAATGTTCCTTGGGTGACACTCTTCAAAATTTGTTGGTGAATTTTTTATTTGTCAGGAAAAGTGGGCGTGGCAGGGCGTGACTTATTGGACTAGGGAAATTTTAAGAAAATTCCTTAAAAATCAACCGTTGGCCCAATTTGAACCAAACTTGGCATTAATGTTCCCTGGGTGACTCTTTTCAAAACTTGTTCGCAAATTTTTGATTCGTCAGAAAAAGTGGGCGTGGCAGGACATGGCTTCTCAGACTTAGAGAAATCTTAAGAAAATTCCTCAAAAATCGACCGTTGGCCCAATTTGAACCAAACGTTACTGAAATATTCTTTGGGTGACTCTTTGTAAAATTTGTTTGCGGATTTTGATTCGTCAGATAAAGCGGGCGTGGCAGGGCTTGGCTTATCGAAGTTAGAGACACCCTAAGAAAATTCTTTAAAAAACACATTGGGCCAATTTGAACGAAACTTAGCAAGAATTTTCCTTGAGTGACTCTTTTAAAAATGCGTACACAAATTTTCTTTGTCGTCTAAAAATGTGGGTGTGGAAGGGCAGGGTTATCAGACTTAGAGAAATCATAAGAAAACTCTTTAAAAATCAAGCATTGGGCCAATTTGAACCAAACTTGGCAACAATGTTCCTTGAGTGACCCTTTTCAAAATTTGTTCACAAATTTTTGCTTTGTAAAAAAAAGTGGGCATGTCACAAACTTCTTTCAGGTGAGCGATATAGGGCCATTCTGGCCCTCTTGTCTCATTTGTTCCATAAAAGGTATGTTCCTGATTAAAGACAGTGGGTCAATCATGATAAAAATCTTAAAAGTCTCTTATCAGTGCTAAATCATTTTGCAACTTGTGATTTTGCCATGCAAGGAGCTTTCACTTCTTTTTACAAGACCTAGTTTTGACATCCCTAGTAAAAATGGTTTTGGGGTTTGGCAAAACATTGAGAGAAAAGACAAAATTTTTATCTTCTTTTTTTCTCTTTGTTAACCTTTCCCAAACAAGACCTGGATTTGACGTCTCTTATAGAAAACAGCCTTGGAAAACATTGAGACAAAAGAAGAAACTGCTGATAACCAGCAGTTTCTCCTTTTGTCTCAATGTTTTCTGAGCTACATTTATCAGCAATTTCACATTTGGTAACATCTATTTTGTCGTCTTCAACAGCTTTCAAATTGGACAACCCTAAATTTTTGTTGTTTGGTAAAGGGCTAAAGGTATAGCACAAACAAAATTTGTGTTAGGATAATCAGGATATCTTACATCCAAAGCATGGAAAGCATAGAGGAAAAAGAAGAAGATGCTCATCAGCCCTGCAAAAAATTCAATACCTGGTTCTAGAATGTTCTAAAATATCAATTCTAGAATGCTCTTGAATGGTAAATGAGAGTTCAAGAACTTGGGTTCTAGAATTAGCTCTATAACCAGTTCTAAATGTTCTATTACTAGCTCTTGAAATCAAGTTCTAGAACTCAAGTTTTTGAACTACCATTTATTGTTATAGAACTTGTTAGATAGTACGGTACCTGGATGGACTCCGTCGGGTAGCTGGTTAACCCATTACCATTTATTGACGCTTTTTGACACCCTATAAGATAACCCCTGTGTCATGTTAAGGAATTATTCATGAAGTATTCATGGTAAACATATGAAGTATTAATGAATTGAATTCATGAATACTTCATGGATAGAGTGAACAGCAAATGAGACGATGCATTAAAAACTCATGATATAATGAGTCAAAATTATTCATGAAGAAGTGCATGCATAAAAACTTCATGTTTTATGATTACATGCACATTCTTGAACAAATCATCAATTATGCACTACTTTTTATGCCCCCGATAGGGGTTAAGGAATTTTTCATGAAGTATTCATGGTAAACATATGAAGTGTTAATGAATTGAATTCATGAATAATTCATGGATAGAGTGAACAGCAAATGAGACGATGCATTAAAAACTCATGATATAATGAGTCAATTATTCATGAAGAAGTGCATGCATAAAAACTTCATGTTTTATGATTACATGCACATTCTTGAACAAATCATCAATTATGCACTACTTTTTATGCCCCCGATAGGGAGGCATCATAAATTTGACTTGTCCGTCTGTCCGTCCGTCTGTCTGTCTGTCCGTCATTCCGTCCAAAAACTTTAACATTGGCCATAACTTCCTTATTACTTAACATATTCGCTTCATACTTTACCACAACATTCCTTGGTACATTACCTTTCTGTAGGCACATACTTTGGTGACCTTGACCCCTGGATGACCTTGACCTTGAACATAGATTGGCCATAATTTAAAATCAAAGCGGTGTCGGGGGCATTGTCATCTTACAGTGACAGCTCTTGTTCTTCATGAATAAATCATGAATGATTTATGAAGATGTATTTAATGTGAAGTTTTCATGCATTTTTAGCTCCACTGGCCTTTCAGGCCAGCGGGCTATTGTCATAGCGGTGTGTCCGTCGTGTGTCCGTCCGTCCGTCCGTAAACTTTTTCTTTAAAAATCTTCTCAGAAACTACTGGATGGATTTCAACCAAACTTCACAGGAATTATCCTTGGGTGACACTCTCTCAGATTCCTACAAAGAGTTTGGATTGAACCAGAATAACTTGAGTTATCTGCCCTTGAACGTCAAAAAAAGCTGGTTTCGACTTTATTTTTACTCTAAAATCTATAAATATCAACCAATTAAGACAAAACTTGGACAGAATATAAATAAGCATGATATCCTGCCTGGGTTTAATTTTCAGCTTGATCGGAATTTTACATCATGAGTTATGTGCCCTTGAATTTGATAAAAATTCCATTTTCGACTTTGTTTTCACTCTAACAACCATAATTATCAACCAATCAAGATGATATTTGGACAGAATCTTGTTGACAACAAGATCTTGCTTTTGTGTAATTTTCAGGATGACAGCATTGCTTTTTTCACTCTAACAACCATAATTATCAACCAATCAAGATGATATTTGGACAGAATCTTGTTGACAACAAGATCTTGCTTTTGTGTAATTTTCAGGATGATAGCATTGCTACAATCTGAGTTATGTGCCCTAGAAATTGACAAAATTTCAGTTTTCAACACTTTTTTCACTTTTGTGGCCACATATATAGATTAATACTGACAAAATTTGGACAGACCATAAGATCTTGCTCGAGTTTAATATTCAGCTTGATTATTGTGGTGTTCAAGACATAAATTATCAAGTCAAAATCATATTTTTAGATCAGAATGCCTTAATTTTCATGACCACTATGTTACATGCACAATCGCAACTTCTTGAACTAATTATCATAAAGAAAAACAACTCTTACTGAACTTTAAATTGCTCATATCAAAAGTTACTTCCCTTGTCTACCACAATTATTAACTCACATTCTCATATTGAATTATGTGCCCTTGAATTTGGCATAATGACAGTTTTCAACTTTATCATCACTCTAAAAATCCCCAAAATATTAGTCAATCATTTACCTTCTTTTCGCTTTGACCACATAATTGCTTCTCTTTACTTTGTTTCTGCTCTAAGAATCACAAGAATTTAAAAATATATCAGTTTAAGCATTTAGATTAATTTGTTTATAGTAAACCACAAGAAATTCAGGCCTGTGGAGCGACTCAAGACCTTCAGGTCTTTCTAGTTTGTTCTCTAGCTTAATGTCTCATTTGCTGTTCACTTCTTAACCATGAACTCTTCATGAATCATTATTCTTGAATTTTCATGCATATTGTTTTGTCTAGTACTGTTAATACTTCATGAATAATTAAACAAGAAATATTTATGAAACATAAAGACCCCCTTAGATATGCCAGGTCACTGCCCTTTTCCTTGATGAGATCTATCCACTTGTAAAGTATCAATTTTATACCTCAAACACTTTTTAAATTATGCTCCAGACAAAGATTAATCCATTCCCACACAATGACTCCTTCTGACTCCCCTAGAGATAATGGCTTTGGAAAACATTGTGGAAAATGAAGAAATTGCTTGTGACAGGCAATGTCTTCATTTCCCACAATGTTTTCTACCCAGAAAGACCAAAAAAGGTAAAATAACATATTGGTTGATTTTCAAAAAAAAAAAAGATCTCTCCAAGTCAGATAAGCCCCGCCCTGCCAAGTCGGATAAGCCCCGCCCTGCCAAAACAACATTTATTGACCAATCAAAGTTTTATTCACAATTTAAGTGAAGGTCAATTTAGTCCAAACTTTACTAGGGCGGAGGTGGTGCAGTGGTAATGCGCTGGACTTGAAAATGGTTCGCTGGTTCGATCCCCCGCTTCTCTAATCTTTCGGATGAGACTTTAAACCGAGGTCCCGTCTCAATATGACCTTAGCTGTAGAGTGGGACGTAAAACTCCAATCAATCAAATCCAATCCGAACTTTACAAAAATATTTTTTGGTGGCCCCTTTACTTAAATGGTGCAAGAAAAATTTATGTGGGTTTACCAGGGTTGGGCTTATCAGAAATCAAGAAATAATTCTTTGAAATATCAACCATTGGGCTAGTAAAATTCAGACCAAACTTTGTCAGAAAACAGGGTATGGCAGTCGGAGGTTTACAAGAAATCATTAGATAATTCTTTTAATTAATTAGCCAGTGGAGCGATTCAGACCCTCTTGGGCCTCTTGTTTCTGTCTTGGGGTCTTTTGTAAATTTTCAAGTTTTCTAATGAAGACATCTTTTCACATGTCTCTAGCAGGACCATTTTCGCTTGATCCAATGGTGGTCGAGGAGCTCCAACACATTTGGCCGTCTTCTTGCCGGTCCTGGAAGAGTTCATTAAAATATCTTCAGAAAAAATTGCTATGGACAATGTAGTTAAAATTCTTTGAGTGTCTGTCTCGGACATATGCTCCACGAGCTTTGACAACTTTCCTTCCTCTCCTAGTGTTCCATCATCTGATTTCTTGGAAGATTCAAGTTCAGCCACTCTTTCCTCAAGTTTTCTTTGCTTACGTCGAAGACGTTGCTTACGGCGCAGACGTTGAACATCTTCTTTCAGCCTGTAAAAATATGAAACAAGATGGTTTGTCATTGTGAACTTTGACCTTGACCTGGGCCCTCATTCGAGAGGTCCCGGGTTCGATACCCGGCCGTGGCTAATACCCTTTCTGACAAAATTGTCACTCACCAATGGGTTTGAAATTGTTAACCTAAGTGGGCGAGCAGCTGGAGGCTCGGTAAGGGTGTTGTGGTAGTACTGGTTTGAGAAACAACAGGAATCCATGGGTAGGTGCTCCAGCCGCCGTGATATGACCCTGGTAGTTGAAAACGGCGTAAAACCCCAATAAACTCAAACCCTTGACCTAGGTTCTATGATGTTTTTCAATGATTGTATTAAAACCCTGCTAACAAACACCATATATTCTTGTGCAAAACACACTTTGGCCTTTTTAGCTCACCTGAGCACGATAGTGCTCATGGTGAGGTATTGTGATACCGCTGTGTCCGTCGTCCGTCGTGCGTCAACCTTTGGCTTGTGTGCACTCTAGAGGCCACATTTTTTGCCCAATCAACCTGAAATTTGCTCAGAATGATTGTTTTGATGAAATCTCGGACAAGTTCGAAATTGGGTCATCTGGGGTCAAAAACTAGGTCACGGGGTCAAATGTTAGAAAAACCTTGTGTGCACTCTAGAGGCCACATTTTTTGCCCAATCAACCTGAAATGTGCTAAAAATGATTGACTTGATAAAATCTCGGACAAGTTTGAAATTGGGTCATCTGGGGTCAAAAACTAGGTCATGGGGTCAAATCTTAGAGAAACCTTTTGTGCACTCTAGAGGCCACATTTTTTGCCCAATCAACCTGAAATTTGCTCAGAATGATTGCCTTGATGAAATCTCAGACAAGTTTGAAATTGGGTCATCTGGGGTCAAAAACTAGGTCACGGGGTCAAATCTTAGAAAAACCTTGTGTGCACTCTAGAGGCCACATTTTTTGCCCAATCAACCTGAAAATTGATCAGAATAATTGTCTTGATCAAATCTCGGACAAGTTTGAAATTGGGTCATCTGGGGTCAAAAACTAGGTCACGGGGTCAAATCTTAGAAAAACCTTGTGTGCACTCTAGAGGCCACATTTTTTGCCCAATCAACCCAAAATTTACTCAGAATGATTGTCTTGATGAAATCTCGGACAAGTTTGAAATTGGGTCATCTGGGGTCAAAAACTAGGTCACGGGGTCAATACTTAGAAAAACCTTGTGTGCACTCTAGAGGCCATATTTTTTGCCCAATCAACCTGAAATTTGCTCAAAATGATTGACTTGATGAAATCTCGGACAAGTTTGAAATCGGGTCATCTGGGGTCAAAAACTAGGTCACGGGGTCAAATCTTAGAGAAACCTTGTGTGCACTCTAGAGGCCACATTTTTTGCCCAATCAACCTGAAATTTGCTCAGAATGAGTGTCTTGATGAAATATCGGACAAGTTTGAAATTGGGTCATCTGGGGTCAAAAACTAGGTCACAGGGTCAAATCTTAGAAAAAACCTTGTGTGCACTTTAGAGGCCACATTTTTTGCCCAATCAACCTGAAAATTAATCAGAATGATTATCTTGATGATATCTCGGACAAGTTTGAAATTGGGTCATCTGGGGTCAAATCTTAGTAAAACCTTGTGTGCCCTCTAGAGGCCACATTTTTTGCCCAATCAACCTGAAATTTGCTCAGAATGATTGTCTTGATGAAATCTCGGACAACTTTGAAATTAGGTCATCTGGGGTCAAAAACTAGGTCATGAGGTCAAATCTTAGAAAAACCTTGTGTGCACTCTAGAGGCCACATTCTTTGCCCAATAAACTTGAAATTGGCTCAGAATGATTGTCCTGGTAAAATATTGGACAAGTTTGAAATTGGGTCATCTGGGGTCATAAACTAGGTCATGAGGTCAAATGTTAGAAAAACATTGTGTGCACTCTAGAGGCCACATTCTTTGCCCAATAAACTTGAAATTGGCTCAGAATGATTGTCCTGGTGAAATCTTGGACAAGTTTGAAATTGGGTCATCTGGGGTCATAAACTAGGTCACAGGTTCAAACCTGGTTTGTACTCCTAGAAGCCCATTTTCTTTTGCCCAATCAACCTGAAATTAGCTCATAATAATTGTCTTGATGAAATGTACAAAAAGTTTGAAATTGGGTCATCTGGGGTCAAAAACTAGGTCACTAGGTCAAATTTAAGAAAAACCTTATTTGCACTCTAGAGGCCACATTTTATGCCCAATCAGCCTAGTCAGAATAATTATCTTGATAAAATCTCGGACAATTTCAAAATTTGGTCATCTGGGGTCCTAAACTAGGTCATGGGGTCCAGTCTTGGGGATTTTTTTTGCCCAATCAAGCTGAAAATTTGTCAGAATGATTATCTTATACAGGCCACAAATCTTAGTAAAATGCGATCATTTTGGAGGCTCAGACACACCATATACAGAAAGCTATTATGTCAGGCAGGCCCGTAGGAACAGGGGGGCTAGGGGGGCTAAACCCTTCCAAAGTTGGCCAAAAATGCCAATTTTTCTTAATTTTACACTTAACATTTTGGGGAAATCCCAATTAGCCCCCACCCCCCAATATTTAGGATAGAGTCTATAGCCCCCCCAATATGAAATTGCTTCCTATGGGCCTGTCAGGTGAGCGCTTCAGGGCCATTGGCCCTCTTGTCTTTATATTACAGTGTCGCTGGATTTTTCCAAAAATCTCGGAAAAAAGAAATAATTTAAGAAAAATGTGCTGATTTTCCCTCGATACAACTACCCTGGAAGCACGAGGCAACAAAATAACTTTGACTCTGTTTGGAGCTAGTTTCTCCGTTTACCACCCATGCTTTTTATGCTCCTTGAAAATATATTTGAGTGAGCATATAGTTGCCACACTGTCCTTCCATCCACAGCCAAACCTCTGAAACCCTTTGTTGTATCATCCCGCATCAGCGTCGGTACTTGGGGACAGCCATAAACAGAGTTAAACACAAGCTGAAATTCAGGCGTGCTTCGCCATAAAATTTACTTGATAACAAACAGAACAGAACGTATCCGAAGGAGGTTTGTTCATAATGTATCGGAAAGAGGGTTGACCATAATGTATCTTGCACAACATCTCCCTTACAAAACTAAGAAGTTCTTTTTTTTTTCGAAGAAAATGAGAGCTTATACTGTCACCCGGGCGTTGGCGTCGGCGTCGGCGTTGCAACAAAGGTTAAAGTTTTTTCAAACATCAATAACTTCCATACTATCAAAGGGATTCAACCCAAACTTGGAATACTTATTCACCATCACACCCTCTACCTTACTACCAGGGCCCATGACCCTGGCTCCACTATATTTGGAGTTATGCCCCCTTTATACTAAGCAACTTAGAAAGTCGAGCGCGCTGTCTTTGGACAGCTCTTGTTTAACAAAATGAATGACATGTATATATGCCAACTTTTATAACTTCTGTCAAAACATTAAATGTCATACATGAAAATTAAACAAAATCAAGAAATCCTAATCATTTCAAGCAATTTCTTCTCAAATTTTGATACCAATACTATATATATAAAGAGATGGACCAGTCTTCTATTTTGTTTGATAACAAATCCTGTCTATTACGAGGGGTGATCCAGAATTAGCGGTACTGGCTTTATAACTTCAATACGAATCCACCGAAGTCAAATAAATTTTTAACAGCATGAAATGTAATTTATCAATGATCCATCGACCAAATATCATCAAAATCGGACCTAAAACAAAAAAGTTACAATAAAACTAGTTTTGTATATAACGCATAGGCGGGGCAGGTATGCACCGAACGTCACGACATCGCAAGTTCGCAACATTAAAATACTGACGTTACTCCTCAACATAGTCACCTAGAGATGCAATACACTTACTGCCCCTGCGAAAAAAGTTCAAGAAGTTCATGAACTTTGATGAACTTTTTATGAAATTTATGAAATTGCATGAACTAGCATTAAAAATTCATGAACATCCAGTTTCATTAATTCAAAGTTGGTGAACTTTTTACAAAGTTGATGAACTTTGTTGAGCATTTTATGAACTTCATGAACAAATAAACAGGTTCATGAACTTTGAATTTCCTAAATTCATAGTTCATGAACTTTTTACAAACATTTTGAAAGTTGTTGAACTTATTATGTTTAGTTCATGAACCTCCATTTAAAGAAACAAAATATGTCTGCATTTTAATTCCAAAGTTCCTGATGGAGTCAACCATTTCATCGATAGATAACATATGTTGGCTACTAAAATCAACAATTATAAAAAGTACCAATTCACAAACTAATAGCCAGGCTGTTTCAACCCTGACAAAGCAGTTTTGCATATATTTAAATTTCAATGAATTTGAAAATTGCTTGAGAAATCAATAAGCTGTAGAAAGAACAGTTTCGCTGCTGACTAAATTATCTAAATAATTGCTAAACGACTGACTAAGGTCTATTTCTAGCTAACCTTCTGCTAGCTACTTTTGTGATCATCCATTGTCTATTAACCAGTGTTTGTGACAAGGAATCTCTGAACCTAAACAGAATTATAAATTGGCTTTGTAATGAATTTCTTCTGTCAAATTCATGAAAAGCTTAAAAAGTTCTAGAACTACTGCGAATGTTCATGAACTAGTTCATGAACTAGTTCATGAACTTATCTATAAAGTACATTTAGGTTAAACTTCAAAGTCAAGGTCACAAGGTCAAAGGTCATGGTCTTAAATGAAAAGTCTTGGCATAATATATCCATGTGTGAAATGATACATCTGTTTTTCATATAGTTCACAAGATACAGAATTAACTGGGTGAAATCAGACCTCCCAGTCTAATTTTATTCAAGTTTCCAGTCTATTACATGACATCACTTCCTGTTTATCAGAGAATTGGAGGGAATTTGCTTGACTGACTTTTTTTTTCAAAAAAATTGTTTATTGTCATAATTTACATTCATATTTAAGAATAATCAGGAGATAAAGAAGCTCACTGAACAGTTAAACCAAGTAAAGCAACATTGGTGAGTGTTCTTTTGACTAAATTTAACAAATTTAAATGTTCAGTTTTACAATTCCCCACCCACATATTGTGTAGTAAATAACTTAGTTCATGAAATTATGATGAAAGTTCATGAAACGCAAAATTTGCCTTTAATGAACTTGCAAGAAGTTCTTGAACTTCAGAAGTTCATGAACTTCAGAAGTTCTTGAACTTTTGTTGGTGAACTTCAGTGGTTCATGAACTTGCTGTTTCATGAACTTGGCTGACTTCCGAAGTTCAAGAACAAAAGTTCAAGAACTTCTTGAAATTCATGAAAGGCAAATTTTGCATTTCATGAACGTTCATCAAAATTTCATGAACTTTTTCGCAGGGGTGTGACGTTCAATTCACCCACTTAACATGTCCATGTACTATTGCTTGTCAATTGTAGAAAACATCCATTGAATGTCTAGGGTTATTTCACCAAAGTCCTTGAAACGGACATTTCAGTACAGATTTCATACAGGGAAATACCTGTAATTCCTCTGAAACTTAAACTGATGAAAAGGAACGATTTCTTTGATTGGGGATGAGACAGGTGATGTCCGTTGATGTGATTTTAAGTGTTTTAAGGTCATACAAGCGCGTAAATTAATATGTTGTTGGGATTTTATCACGGAATTTGCTTCAAATTCTAGACGAAATCTTTGATACAGAATTTCTTCAACGCCTGTACACGTTTTCCCAGAATTTCTGTATTAGGTAGATGTGGAATCTACTGAAAGTTGAGCCTATGCACGTTAAAGTTTTCTGTCAGTATCCAAAACTCTACCATAACTTAAGTCCGTCTTGTAACAAATGTATTTGATGGTGAAGCGTGATTCCAAGAGTTGACGCCATTATCAGCTTTAGTTGACGTTGCGTCCAGACTGCTCCTCTAGCTACTACCCCTATTCTTTTCCTACAGTAATATACTTCCCTTTTTGAAAATTCGGTACAAAACAATTGTGAAAATTCTAATAAAGAATGTTTTATGAGTTTTTCTACACTATTTTGCAAGTATCGAATATGGAATATCCACATTCTACGCAAAACTAAGCACGTTCGAATACTCTGCCAATGTCATAGTTGACTTTTATCACCAAAGCAAAGTGGTCCACAGTACTACCGTTTAGCCAGAAAAAACGTTCAATTTTTGGAAAGCAAATTTGCAAAATTTGCTTTTCTTTCCAGTCGTGCTTCTCTGCACTTTAACATTCTCTGCATACCACACAACATCTCCCGGTCCTCCTCACTATAAATAGTTCTATCAAAAGCAAAGATCAATGACAAGAACAACCTTTCGAATATTCAATATTGAATTCTATAGTTGTACACAAGATATTCAATTGTGTGACCGATGATAAAACATCCAATTAAACATGTGTTAAAAGAGGAGAAACGATCACGTAGTAATTTGCTTTCATTACGGTTCAATAGCCAGCCCAATATCTTTCGTTGAAAATGGGTCAGTCAAGTTTACTGAACTATGAAATATGCGACCCACTTCAAGCGCTAAAAATAGGAACTAGGACACGTCTATTTTTAGAATCTTTCTATGCCCAAATTCTTGTAACATGTTTTAATGTCCGAAACTAAACAATGATATTCGATAAGCCATGCATTTAATCACGTTCACAATAATTGATTGATCAACTAAGTGGTTATTTTGAGGTTAATGACATAGACATCTTGTCTAATAGGCCTTGCTAGTATTCGCGTGTAGCTATAGGCATTTCAAAGCGAAAGTAGAAATCTGGGAAACCAGAATATGTGATGGTATGCTCAAAATGCATAGAAATCAGACTAGCGATCCTTTCACCACTTGGTTTAAAAACGGCGTTAACTTTTTAATCTATAGATATCACGGTGGATAACCCATGTGACTTTTGGGAAGCGTTAACACCGAAAAAATCGTCCGCTTCAAGGTATGTTTGGTTTAATTTCTCAGCTTATACTCTGTTGATTTTGACGAGATAAAGTGCACGGAACGCGCATTTGAGAGGGCTATTCCCGTTTGTAACTCTGCTCCGATCCCGTGATTTCTTCAAACATTCAAGCGAAAGTTTTCTTCGGTGCATGTGAATGCTTCCCACTTTCGTTTTGCACTTACAAACACTTTGGCTCGAATGTTTGAAGAAACCACTGGATTTGGAGCAGAGTGAGTTAGAGCCGGGAATAGCCCTCTCAAGGGCGCGTTCCGTGCACTTTATCTCATCAAAATCAATAGGGTATAAGCTGAGAAATTAAACAAAACATACCTTGAAGCGGACGATTTTTTCGGTGTTAACGCTTCCCTAAAGTCATGTGAGTTACCCACCGTGGATTTAGATCTAGATGAATAGGCCTACATAGAATCAAATCAATTTACATTGTTGGTATGTTAACCATTTCCCAAATAGAAACATTTCAGATTGGTCAAAATAAAAAAAAAGCCGTAGCAGACGACAAAATTGGTACATACCTAGATAAAATTAGAACTATTTGTAGATAATACCAAAGACAATATCGAGGTTAAAGTAGAAAATTCTGATTATCAGCAGTTTCTTCTTTCATCCCAATATTCCCCCGAACATTTTCTTTTCGGGCTGTCAAACCCGGTCTTATTTGGGAAAGGGATAAAGTAGTGACGGAACACATGTTTTAGCAAGTAAGACATGTAGTTTTCAGAGATCAAATGCTTTCTAATTAGGGTATAGACTCCTTTCATTTATGCTTTAGTCCGTACCCGCAGAACACTTCCGGTAATCCGAGACTTCTCTGATGAAAATTCGCTCGATGATACTTGGATGTCGCTATTTACAACGGAATGCTGTCCCAGTCAAACACAAAAGAAAATTCCGACACAGCGACATAACTTGTGTCGGAATTTTCTTTTGTTTTTCAATTGGACAGCGCTCCGATGTAAATAGCGACATCCAAATATCGAAGAGCGAATTTTCATCAGAGAAGACTCTGATTAACTTCCGGAGGCAAACAATGGGTTTATGGGAAATTAACATTGTATACATGTGAATTGTTACTAAAAATAGTAACAAATCGACATTTTCAAACCGAGGCTCCCACAAAATGCGGAGAAATCGATGACGACGCACGTGCATTCAATATACAGCGATTAAGCACACGTGCATTCAATATACAGTGATAAAGAGAAGTTTTAAGTGGAACAAAAACTACGAAATTGAATGAATTCGTTGATAGCCGGTAAGATGGTTATTTTATTTGATTTACAGTCAAGAAAATTCGGCATTTTTGGCCAACATTGGAGGGGCTTACATGTAGCCCCCCCCCCACTAGCCCCCCCCCTGTTCCTACGGGCCTGTACATCAAATAGATTTATGAACTGTGACCCTGTCGCACTAGTCTATTATACAAGAAAACCTACTTCAGAACATGACATTGGGTATAGGAGAACATATAGAGTGCTAGAATGCCTTATAGTCGTTTTCGGCTGGGAGAATTCGACATTTTAAATTCCCTATTTGTTTATGTCAAAGGGGGGTAATTCACAAAATTGACAGATTAAACCTTTATTTTAGAGCTTGCTACAAGTGATAAGAGAGATGTTTTGTGTTTTTTTGGCAACCCGGATATGACCAATTCCGTAAAAATAATGAATCGTTTATCGCGCGTATGTGGCATTAGATGAAATTAGCTGTAAATGCATTAAGGGCCGTAACTCTGACATTAAAGGAGACAAGGCAATGGAACTTCGACAAAACGACTGCCGAATGCCATGGAAATATTGTAAAAATAAAATCAGGCTTTTAGTTCGATACTTTTTCAGAAACAAGAAATCTTGCAGCGTAAAGTTTTCTCTTTTGTTCAGTATATTTTGCTGATATGGAACAGACATTATCCTTTCATAATTTGTATTTTGTAACTTTCTAAAGAATCAAATTCAATTAATTACTTTTATCCAACTCCGTGTAATTCATATTGCTAACAACTAGAAAGGCCTTTAGACATAATCAGCAAATTTGCTTTCCAACAGTACTTTCAGTACTTTGATTTGTCATAGAATAGCACAAAGTTATTTTTGATGTTCACAACGTCTCAGTAAAATCGTTTCGTTAGAAAGGGTTGAAAAACATAATAGAATATTAAAAAGCTAAGTTTTTCTACCCCTGCCCCGCCTTACCGTACCTTGGTTGCTATGGACACGCTTTCAACATGGACGCAATTAAAAGACAATGCCAAAATTTCCGTATCGTGTCAAATATAAGTAGTACTTGTATTGTGCCAAATTTCATTAAGAAAAACACACAAATATTAATTTTAGAGCATCAGTACCGCTAATTCTGGATCACCCCTCGTATTTTGTTTGATCACAAGTCCATTCTATTCGGTGGTTTGGACACACGACCGGACCATGTCACGACGCTTGACCTCCAGCCACTGTCACACGGAGCTGACTCAGCTTCAGTTGGCCCTACCTCCTCATTAGACGCTGGTGACATTTCGTTATCTGGCTGTGGTATAACCAAAGACGGGCAGGGTACCAGGTGACATCTGTTTCTTCGTAACAGTCCGTTGTCTGTTCTGACAAGGAATGAAGGTGGTGCTACAACTATACGGGGAGACTTACAGAAATCCTTTATCCAAACATGATTTCCCTCAGTCAATGGACTACTCATACTGTGTATAAAGCCATATTCCGCCGCAAACTTTGTAAATTTTGCCAACGCATACTGCGGACCGTTATCTGAAATAACTTCGTTGGGAATCCCATGTTTTCCAAATATCGCCTTATCACATTTATTGTTGAATTCAATTTTTCGATCTCTATATATCTAGAGAAATAATCGTCAACCAGAATGTATGTATTTTCCCTGTGCGAAAATAAGTCTGTTCCGACCTTTTGCAAAGCGCTTCTGGTATTCTAGTTGGTATAAGAGGTTCTGCTTGATCAGCTTGGTACTGAGCACACTTATGACAATTTTTCACTAAACTTTTAATTTGCGAACTTAAACCTGGCCACCAAACTGAAATCGAAGCACGTTCAAACCTGGCCACCAAACTGAAATCGAAGCATGTTCACAACACTTTACAATACCCTGATGACCTTCATGAAGTCGTTCTAGAATATCTTGCCTCATTAATACAGGAACCACTATTCTGTTTCCTCTCATAAGAAGGTTGTTCTGCATTGACAATTCTGCCTGAAACTGCCAATATAACTTTGCCGATTCATTGACAGATCTTTATCCTGTTCCATGGCTATGTTAGACAGTTTATTGTTCGTTGCCAGAAGGTTATCCAGCACGGAATTCACGTAGCAATATACTTCTGCAGCAAACTGCTGTTCTGTTTCCGAGTGGTTCTTGATCGGCGTCCAGGATGTGTCTGGTGTGTATAGCTCTTTACCAGGCACGACAGATTTGGTAATCGAATCTCATGAGTTTCAGTCTAAATTGTTGGATTCTAGGTGGTAACTCACTTAAGTCCTTTGTTCCTAACAAAGGTATGAGCAGTTTGCGATCCGTTTTGATTAAGAAGGTACTACAGATTAGGAAATTGCTGAATTTGTCACCTGCCCATGTGATCGCAAGGGATTCCTTCTCATTTGTGCATATCGACGCTCAGTCTCTGACATTGATCTAGATGCGTACGCAACCGCTCTTCACGACTCATCCGACCGAATCTGGGTAATTACTGCTCCTAAACAGAAGATATCTGAAGATATCACCATTTCCTTAGCAGGATCGAACATTGCAAGAGTTGGTGAGGTACAAAGTTCCTGCTTTATGTCGCTTAACGCTTTATCTTGTTTCGCGCCCCACACCCACTGATTCTTTTTATGCCCCCGTATCGAGAGATCGGGGGCATATTGTTTTACTCGTGTCCGTCTGTCTGTCTGGAAACTTAACCTTGGACTTTTCTCCAAAAGTATTTGACATAGTATTACAAAGCTCAAATTTGGTATGCAACTTCCTTTCAATGATATCTATCTGTTCCATGCAATTTGACCTTTCCCAAGGTCATCCATTAACCCTTATCAACCCTTTACTCTACGAAAACTTAACCTTTTACTCCGAAAACTTAACCTTTGCCTTTTCTCCAAAAGTATTTGACATACAAAGCTCAAATTTGGTATGCAACTTCCTTTCAATGATATCTATCTGTTCCAAGCAAATTGACCTTCCTCAAGGTCATCCCTTATCCCTTAATAACCCTTAACTCCACAAAAACTTAACATTTTAGAAAAATGGCCATTTCGGGGGGTTGGACGATTTACCGAAATGTACCGAAACCGACCGAAACTTACCGAAACCGACCGAAATGTACCGAAACCGACCGAAACCGATACCGAAACGGGCTGAATTGTAGCGTAGAGGTATCAAAACATGAAACTGTTTTCATCTAGACATGTAGCGAATTCATCAGGGTGTAGTCCAATATTAGTCTGGTCTAATTTGAAACGAGTTGCAGTTGTCGAAATAGTTTTTTTCTCTTCAAATATCTTTGAATCGGCATCTAACAATCACATACTACTATGAACACTACCCACATCCCCATTTATGTTCGAACCCCTTCAACAGAAATCCCTGGTCCGCCACTGATCAATATCTTGTATGTTTTTGAAATTTGAGACGTCAATCGGTTGTTTGAGAGAGAGCTAAACTGGATAAATCTAGTGTAGGCTAATTAAAATGAATTGTGTAGTTAGATTAAACAGGTGATTAGATTATTTTTCACAAGCATTCCAAACTCGCTGCTCAAAGGGATAGGCCCTAATCATTTGGCTTAAAATTTTGCAATGACGCACGTGTCCTGCAGATTTCAAATGAATGGTCGCATTCGGAAATTTTACCTCTTTCCTAAAGATCGATGCACGATCTTTTAGCTATTTCCCAAATAGAAATATGTTAGAGGTCCTTTTTGAGACCAGAGCTTTTTCAAGATTTCAAGACAACAAAATGCATTTAAAAAATTATTTAGTAAGTTACATTGACATTTCTTTCAATTATATCACAGAAACTATCGATTATCAGCATTTTCTTCTGTTGCATCAATATGTTTTCGAGCATTTTCTGTTAGGGACGTTTAAACAGGTTTTGTGATTGCGGATTAATTGTGTTTTCACGAATTTGGTCGTTGTTTAGGAATACAAAAAAAATATGGTCAATAAATGGGGTTTGTAAAATTTGTAAACATTAATTCATTTAAAATCGATCCCTCTATTTGCCGTTTCGGTACAATTCGGCCCGTTTGGTATTGGTTTCGGTATGTTTCTGTCGGTTTCGGTACGTTTCGGTCGGTTTCGGTCAGTTTCGGTAAATCGCCCAACCGCATTTCGGGGGCATTTGTGTTTCACAAACACATCTTGTTACTCAAAAGTTCGTGAAGTGGTTTCGACTTTTGGGCATGGGTTTTCGAAAATTTACCCATCTGATTCACCATGCCCATAAATCTTCTTACCCCGCCTATATCCTGCGGAGCACTTATATCTTGTATCGCTCTGATCTTGTCTGGATCTGGGGTGATTACGTTTCCATCAACTATGTGGCCTACGAACTTAACTCTATCTCGCGAGAACTCACACTTTTCGTCATTCAATGATATGCCCGAGCGACTGAGTGTTTCCAGTACCTTTATCAATCTTCTATCATGCTCAGTCTGATTCGAACCAAAGACCAAAATATCATCTGTTTGACAAACGACACCATCTAACCCATCTAAAATTTCTGACATTCTTTCCAGAAATGTTCAGGAGCTGATGAAATCCCAAATGGTAGATGTTTATAAAATATAATGCCCGAATGGAGTGATAAAAGTAGTTAACTCTTTCCCAAACAAGACCTGGTTTTGACATCCCTGTTATAACAGATTTGAGAAATCATTGAGACAAAAGAAGAAACTGCTGATAACCAGCAGTTTCTCCTTTTGTCTCAATATTTTCTGTACTGTATTATACACAAATTCTATCTTTAATAACATCCATTTTGTCATTTGTGGCAGTTTTTGAAGTGGATCACCCTAAAACTTTGCTGTTTGGGAATCGGTTAAAAGGACTGATTCCTTATCAAGTTCAATTTGATAGAATCCTGAATTAGCATCAAGCTTGCTAAACACTTAAGCGCCAGCTAATTTCGCTAGATTGTGATCAATAATTGGTAAAGGATGCTTTTCCCTCATGACACTCTTATTCAAATTGGTCAGATCTACACAAATTCCAATTCTTCCGTTAGGTTATATATAGGCACTACAACCATACCAGCACACCAGTCTGTTGCCTCATCTATTTTTAGCTCACCTGAGCACGAAGTGCTCAAGGTGAGCTATTGTGGTCACTTTTTGTCCGTCGTCCGTCTGTCCGTCTGTCCGTCTGTCCGTCTGTCCGTCCGTCCGTCCGTCCACAATTTCGTGTTTACACTCTAGCATCTACAAATATAAGCCAATCTTGACCAAACTTGGTCAAAACATGTATGGCCATAAGATCTCGGATGAGTTCGATTATGGGTCAGATCAAACTAGAAATGCAGGAGTTATCTGCCCTTGAATGCGAAAAATACTTAGTTTTGACATTGTTTACACTCTAGCATCTACAATTATTGATCAATCAAGACAAATCTTAGACATAACATTGCAGACCATAAGATCTCGGATGAGTTTGATTTTCAGTCTGATCTGACTGGAAAGACGAGAGTTATGTGCCCTTGAATTTGACAAAATTGCCATTTTCGGCTGTTTTTGACCTTGTTTACACTCTAGAATCTACAATTATTCATCAATCAAGACAAAACTTTGACACAATGTTTGGGACTATGAGATCTCGGATGAGTGTAATTTTCAGTCTGATCTGATCAGAAAGTCGAGAGTTACTTGCCCTTGAATTTGACAAAATTGTCATTTTTGGCTGTTTTCGACGATGTTTACACTCTAGAATCTACAATTATTCATCAATCAAGACAAAACTTTGACACAATGTTTGGGACTATGAGATCTCGGATGAGTGTAATTTTCAGTCTGATCTGATCAGAAAGTCGAGAGTTACTTGCCCTTGAATTTGACAAAATTGTCATTTTTGGCTGTTTTCGACGATGTTTACACTCTAGAATCTACAATTATTGATCAATCAATCCAAAACTTGGACACAATATTGGAGATCATAAGATCTGAAATGAGTTTGATTTTCAGTCTTATCTGATCACCAGAAAGTTGAGAGTTTTGAGCCCTTGAATTTGACAAAATTGCTGTTTTTGACTGTTTTCGACCTTATTTACACTCTAGAATCTACAATTTATGACCAATCAAGACAAATCTTGGACACAAGGTTGGAGACCATAAGATCTCAGATGAGTTTGATTTTCAGTCTGATCTGACTAGAAAGATGAGAGTTTTGTGTCCTTGAATTTGATAAAATTGCCGATTTCAGCTGTTTTTGACATTGTTTACACTCTTTAATCTACTATTATTTATCAATTAAGACAAAACTTGAACACAATGTTTGAGACCATAAGATCTTGGATAAGATTAATTTTCAGTCCAATCTGACAAAAAGTGGAGAGTTATGTGCCCTTGAATTTGATCAAATTGCCGTTTTCGGCTGCTTTAGACCTTGTTTACACTCTAGAATCTACAATTATTGACCAATCAAGACAAATCTTGGACACAATGTTGGATATCATAAGATCTCGGTTGAGTTTGATTTTCAGCCTGATCTGACTAGGAAGTCAAGAGTAATGTGCCCTTGAATTTGACAAAATTGCTGTTTTCGGCTGTTTTCGTCCTTGTTTATACTCCAGAATCTACAATTATTTATCAAACAAGACAAATTTTGGGCACAATGTTGGGCAAGATGAAATCTTGGATGAGTTCGATTTTCACAATGTTATTGACCATAAGTTCGTTTTCAGTCTAAAAGTCATAAATATTTTTTGAATTGAAGAAAAGTGTTGCTTATATCATTTTGGTTCAGGTGAGCGATATAGGACCATCATGGTCCTCTTGTCTCAATAATACCCAGAGCTTCCATATTTTTAAACTCATCTTTGACTTTAGGAAGTAATGGGAGAGGTACCCTAAGGGGTGTATTAAGTGAAAAAGGGACTGCATCTGATAATGTCCTTCAGAAAACCCTGTATTTTCTGAGCATCCCCATCCAATTTCATGATATTCAATGTATTGTGGGTATCAGAGCCAGCTTCAAAATTTTCTGCATAGATTGAAGAGCTAAATCACCCTCTCTCTTCTTTCAATGCTGACCAAAGCTCTTTGTGTACCGTAGGCACTTCGAGCCGCTTTCAGTTTTCAGGAGTGAGGTATTTTCCAGAAAGTTCTTTTAACAATTCCTCTTTCAAAGGCCGATCGATAGCTTTGTTGACAAGTCTGCCCACTTGTTCGTCGATTTTTTCACCAAACATTTGTTTGTCTTCATACAGATCTACATCGCGCAAGAAAGAGTTATCATTCAATTTCGAAGATTGAGCGTCTGTCAAAAACTCGCTAATATTGTCCAGAACTTTGCTACCCAGCGATGTCATAAGCGAGGACTCCCCTCTGACTAGTGATCCACTTTGATTATTCTTCTCCGCTCATTGTTGTAATTTTGCAACGCTTAAAACAAGCGTAGAGATCAAATTTGTTTGTTCTTTTTTGGTTTGTTGACGTTTTTCGTACATTTTGTGGATGTGATCCCATAATTCAGCGTTTCCGTTATTAGCTCACCTGAGCACGAAGTGCTCAAGGTGAGCTATTGTGGTCACTTTTTGTCCGTCGTCCGTCTGTCTGTCTGTCCGTCTGTCTGTCCGTCCGTCCACAATTTCGTGTTTACACTCTAGCATCTACAAATATAAGCCAATCTTGACCAAACTTGGTCAAAACATGTATGGCCATAAGATCTCGAGTTCGATTATGGGTCAGATCGAACTAGAAAGTCAGGAGTTATCTGCCCTTGAATGCGAAAAATACTTAGTTTTGACATTGTTTACACTCTAGCATCTACAATTATTGATCAATCAAGACAAATCTTGGACATAACATTGCAGACCATAAGATCTCGGATGAGTTTGATTTTCAGTCTGATCTTACCAGAAAGACAAGAGTTATGTGCCCTTGAATTTGATAAAATTGCCGATTTCGGCTGTTTTTGACATTGTTTACACTCTATAATCTACTATTATTTATCAATTAAGACAAATCTTGTACACAATGTTGGATATCATAAGATCTCGGATGAGTTTGATTTTCAGCCTGATCTGACTAGAAAGTCGAGAGTTATGTGCCCTTGAATTTGACAAAATTGCTGTTTTCGGCTGTTTTTGACCTTGTTTATACTCCAGAATCTACAATTATTAGCTCACCTGAGCACGAAGTGCTCGAGGTGAGTTATTGTGGTCACTTTTTGTCCGGCGTCCGTCCGTCCGTCCGTCCGTCAACATTTGGGGTGTTTACACTCTAGCATCCACAAAAGTTACTCAATCTTGATCAAACTTGGCCAAAACAAGTACGATCATAAGTTCTCGCACAAGTTCGATTATGGGCCTGATCGGACCAGAAAGTGCGGAGTTATCTGCCCTTGAATGTCAAAAAATGCTGTTTTTAAGTTTGTTTACACTCTAGCATCTACAATTATTGATCAATCAAGACAAAACTTAGACATAATGTTGGAGACCATAAGATCTTGGATGAGGTCAATTTTCAGTCTAATCTGACCAGAAAGATGAGAGTTATGTGCCCTTGAATTGGGCAAAATTGCAACTTTTTTGCTGTATTCAAAGAAGAGTTAATCTAAGGGAAGGAACTCTGACACTACTTTACTTCAGTATAAGTAGAGTTATCTAGTTTGATAGAGGATATAAATAGATTTACACTCTTATTAACCCATTACCAAACAACAAAATTTTAGCCTAGTCCAAAATCATAGGTGTTGCAGACGACAAGTTCCATTGAACAAAATTTAACATTTTTTGGTCTTTCTTGGTAGAAAACATTGTGGGTAATGAAGAAATTGTTTGTCACAATGTTTTCCAAAGCCTTTATTTTGTGGGGCATCCAAAAGCGCCAATGTGTGGGAAAGGGTCAATCAAGACAAAACTTGGACACAATGTTGGGGACTTCAAGATCTCAGATGAGTTTAATTTTCGGTCTGATCTGATCTGAAAGTCAAGAATTACGTGCCCTTGAATTTGACAAAATAGCCAATGTCGGCTGTTTTCAACCTTTTTTACGCTCTAGAATCTACAATTATTATTCAATCAAGACAAAACTTGGACACAATGTTTTGGACCAGAAGATCTGGGATTAGTTTGATTTTCAGTCTGATCTAATCAAAAAGTCAGGAGTTATGTGCCCTTGAATTTGACAAAATTGCTGTTTTTTACCGTTTTCGACTTTGTTTACACACTAGAATCTACAATTATTGACCAATCAAGACAAATCTTGGACACAATGTTGGAGACTATAAGATCTCAGGTAACTTCGATTTTCAGTTTGATCTGATTAGAAAGTCAAGAGTAATGTGCCCTTGAATTTGATAAAATTGCTGTTTTTGGCTGTTTTCGACCTTGTTTATACTCTAGAATCTACAATTATATATCAATCAAGACAAAACTTGAACACAATGTTGGGGACTATAAGATCTTGGATGAGTTTGATTTTCAGTCTGATCTGACGAGAATGTTGAGAGTTATGTGCCCTTGAATTTGACAAAATTGCCATTTTTCGGCTGGTTTCGACCTTGTTTACATTCTAGAATCTACAATTATTGATCAATCTATACAAAACTTGGACACAATGTTGGGAACCATAAGATCTCATATGAGATTGATTTTCAGTTTGATCTGATCAGAAAGTTGAGCGTTTTGTGCCCTTGAAATTGACAAAATTGTTGTTTTCGGCTGTTTTCGACCTTGTTTATACTCTAGAATCTACAATTATATATCAATCAAGACAAAACTTGGATACAGTCAGGGCTACAGATAAGTGGAGGTAAAGACATACTAACTTTGTTTTTTTTAATTCAAATCCTATGTTGTGGGTACTCATTTGAATCGTCTCGACGAGACGATACAAATGAGTACCTACAACATAGGGTTGGATGATCACTGACAGCATTATTGCAGTTTGAAAAGTCACCACCCCCTCTTATCTGGAGCCCTGTACAATGTTTGGCACCATAATTTAGATCTTGGATGAGTTAGATTTTCACAACCTTATTGAACATAAGTTCTTTTTCAGTCTTAAAGTAATAAATATTAATTGAATTGAACAAAAGTGTTGCTCATATCATTTAGGTTCAGGTGAGCGATATAGGACCATCATGGTCCTCTTGTTTATCAAACAAGACAAATCTTGGACACAATGTTGGGCACGATGAAATCTTGGATGAGTTCGATTTTCACAATGTTATGACTTTAAGACTGAAAACGAACTTATGGTCAATAATATTTTTTGAAATGAAGAAAAGTGTTGCTTATATCATTTTGGTTCAGGTGAGCGATATAGGACCATCATCGTCCTCTTGTCCACATTATTGAGTCCATTTTGCGCAGGGGTATTCCCTATGTTCCAGGAAGGGGACAACTCCGTCTAAAAATCCGAATAAACGGTAAATTCCATGATCTAGTTCACAATCTCAATGTTCAAACTATGAAACAAACTTTTATACAACTAAAAACATCCATTACAAAGAGTTATTATGATTTATTTCTCTGCTATTAATAATTTTGGCTAATGTAATTCTTCTACTAAATGACCATTCCATAAGCGAAAACTGTAATGACCATGACCTTCGGGGGCTTTTCTCTCGTGAAACCTTAAGAAACACAATGGTTTGATAGAATAGGTATTTTAGAAGCTACTATCAAAATTTTTGTCTCCACTATACCATGATTCTGTGGCTGAACTCTGCGGTCAATACTTTTCCAAAGGGGGGGGAGGGTGGGGGGGGGGGGGGGTCTTTTGTGCCCACGCACAGATTTTCTTATAACTTTACACATAGAATGCCTCTGACCTATGAACTACAAAATTATACTGACTGACTTTAAAAACGCATCACTTAATTTTTAAAATATTTTCGTATTCATAGTCGATAAGATTGGAATTGTTCTTCTGATATATATTTCAACGAATAAGACACGATGTCCAATAAGAATTGACCAAACGCCAATCGACAGATCACTCCGCCCAACATAGAATTTAAGGCAAACAATGTGCATGTGGTCGTTAATAGGGAATGATTTTATCCAGTTAATCGTGACGTAATTTCGGACAAACAAAGTAGTATTTCGTAGTTGTTGTTATAAAATCTCGTAACTACGGCTTGATTTAAGCCGTAGTTACGAGATTTTATAACAACACCAATGTGGTTTATCAAAACATAACGGTGAACATATATTGTTAGCACAAAATTCTTTGCCATTGGTATGTCGATTGTTTTGATTGTCAGTCGATAAATCAATACAAAACCATGTGCAACGATGAACAATTGGGGCATGACATTTTTGTGATCGTCCATTGGCTAATGGATGTTTTTGATTGACAGTCGGCGTTTGGTCAATTATTGCAGTCAGTATGCAGTCAGACATCAACATGCAAAATATGGATTACGTCTACATAACTACACCTACGGTGACCAACTGGATTTTTGTTTTCATATTTCATATCCCAATGGTCAGAATTTACTTTTATTTCTCAATCACTTTGATTGAATAAAAAATAAAACCAAGAATTCAACGTTCAACGAGTGTACACAAATTGTTGTATTATTCTACGCGGGTGTTTGACAACGAGAATGGGCGAGAATCAACCTAGCTGTAACTTTTGCTGACAACAATCGATTTCACTGATGGTTGTTCCGATTAAGGATGACTTGTCGGAATGACGTCACGCGTCGACGTTTTGAATATGGCAAGTTGCGTGCATTTCTAAATTGTTATACCCCCCACAACAAAGTTATGGGGGGGTATACTGGATTCAGGTTGTCCGTCCGTCCGTCCGTCTGTCCGTCCGTCTGTCCGTCCGTCCGTCTGTCCGTCCGTCCGTCCGTCCGTGGACATAATTTTGTGTCCTCTTCTCCTCCCACAGTTTTTGACCAATTTTGCTGAAATTTTAGCAGGATGTTTCCTATCATATGAAGTTGTGCACCTGCAATTTTCATCTTGATCCAGGCAGTAGTTTCAGAGTTATGCCACTTTGAACTTTAGCACTTTTTCAGTGACAACGCGCTAGTGGGGGGTATTTGTCCGCTTTGCGACAGTTCTAGTTTAAATTGTCTCAAAAGTGCCAATATGATGTTTCTATGCAAACCAAAACGCTTGGCGACCTATTACTTTGGCATTAGGGGACTGCTGTCCAAAGCATGCATTAACGTTCATCTTTTGATAAAGGTATTGTGTTGTTTTCTGTTCAATTAAACAAAATATACATGTTTTTCTGAACAATAAGCTAGTTAACGACAGTTTCCCCATAAAAACAATTTTCAACATCACTTAGGAATAACGCAGTGCCACAAAACACTCAAACGAAAAAGACGTTAACGTCGAAGGTCCATTCATGTGCAGTTGGTGGCATTCGACATTTCGTTGTGTCTCTTATGGACAATTGCGAGAGATGTTTCTTGTCAATAGGTGGTATATTTACATAATGAATAAGAATATAAGCATGCACAGTTACTTTTTTCCATTAGTATAGTAGTGATAAATTAATATAATTTCCAAATTGATAATATTCTTGACCAATTCCAGTCACATGACCGTAATAACGACCATGACCTTCATGCTCTGTTCTCACGCGAAAACCTAACAAACACTTAGGTCAGATGGAAATACTCAATATTGATAAAATGCCTTTTATGCCTAGTATCTAAAGATTGGGGGCATGTTGTTTTACAGTCCTGTCTGTCTGTCCGTCTAGCATTCGAAAACTTCTAATTTTTACATTAGCATTTTCAGGGGCATTCAGTGTTTCACTAACACATCTTGTTGAATTTGTTGCTTATTTGTATGGTCCATTGTTGTAGTGTGATGGCCCCATGCAACAATTTGGCTGCAGCAGTAACAAAAAAGGAAGATGATGAAATCTTGAAGATTCTTCTGATCTACTGTACCAGTTTATCCATCTTTGTAACCCTTTCCCAAACAAGACCGGGTTTGCATTGCTATAATATTGTATATAAAGTACCTTTGCCACCATCTATTTTGACATCTGCATTTGCCGAGTCCTGTCAACCCAGAGGTCGTGAGTTGGAATCCTTGCTCTGCCAATTTCCATTCTGTCTTTTGACAAATGTCATTTGTCACACCAATGGGTGTGATTAACCCATTACCAGACAGCAAAACTTTGGACTGTTCAAAATCAAAGATGATGCAGACAACTTTTTCAAGTGAATGTGATTCTATATCTTTTAGTCTTTTTGGGTAGAAAACATTGTGCAAAATGAAGAAATTGCTTGTCACAAGCAATTTCTTCATTTTCCACAATGTTTTCCAAAGCCTTTATCTTGAAGAGCATCAAAAAGTGTCAATGTTTCGGAATGGGTTAAGCTATGTCAGACTAGCTTGAGGCTTATTTTGGATACAGTGGTAATACTGGTGAGAAAAATACCAGGCATTTATAGCTTGGTGCACCAGCTGCAGTGATGTGACCAATTAGTAGTTGAAAGAGATGTTAAAACCCAGTCAATGACATTTAATTAATCAATCACTCAATCAATAAATCAATCAATCAATCAATCAATCAATCAATGCATCAGCTTTCAAATTGGAACAGCTAAAATTTCTTGGAAAGGGTTTAAATTTGGTTTAATTGATCTTTGACAGAAGAACTTTGAAAAGCTTGTTTGTTTTGATTCCTTTTGTTGCTGTGGCTGAATAGCAGACCAGTGAGCCAAATTGAGGTAACCACATGTCCTGCTGGCTTGAAATTTGCACCAAAAAAAAATCTCTTTAGGATGAAACCTTTTCCCTAACTGATTTTAATGCAAATTATACACATGGTCTACTTTTAATAAAGTTATTTTACTGACTGTAGCAGGGCCGCGGCCTTAGCGCAGTTGGTAGCGCATCTGACCCTCATTCGAGAGGTCCCGGGTTCGATACCCGGCCGCGGCTAATACCCTTTCTGACAAAATTGTCACCCACCAATGGGTTTGATATCGTTAACCTAAGTGGGCGAGCAGCTGGAGGCTCGGTAAGGGTGTTGTGGTAGTACTGGTTTGAGAAACAACAGGAATCCATGGATAGGTGCTCCAGCCGCCGCGATATGACCCTGGTAGTTGAAAACGGCGTAAAACCCAATAAACTGACTGTAGCAGCTTTGAAACAGGAACAGTTGTCATTTGGGAAATATGTTATAAAAGAAATTATTTAGTCTAGGTCATTCTGATCAAAATTTTAATATTCAAATAAAATGGTTGTGAGTTCTAATAATGCAAATGTCCTTATTTAGATTACATATATATATATAAATACAACCCTTTTTTCGCAAGAATGACTGAGGAGACATCTGCATGATTATGTTTATATCAGTCCAAAATGAAGGACTGTTTGGAACAAAAAATATGCAAAAAAAGTGGAGAAGGGATCTGGAAAAAGGACGCTATAATGGCATTTCGTCAGTGCTATGACAAAATTGCGTAACAAATTAGTTACGCAATTTTGTCAATTTTTTTAGCTCACCTGAGCACGAATGTGCTCATGGTGAGCTATTGTGATACCGCTGTGTCCGTCGTCCATCGTCCGTCGTCCGTCAAACTTTGCCTTGTGTGCACTCTAGAGGCCACAGTTTTTGTCTAATCAACTTGAAATTTTGTCAGAATGATTGTCTTGACAAAATCTCGGACAAGTTTGAAAGTGGGTCATCTGGGGTCAAAAACTAGGTCACGGGGTCAAATGTTAGAAAAACCTTGTGTACACTCTAGAGGCCATATTTTTAGCTCACTTTAGCACGAAGTGCTGAGGGTGAGCTATTGTGATCGCTCAGCGTCCGTCGTCCGTCTGTCCGTCCGTCCGTCCGTCTGTCCGTCTGTCTGTCCACAATTACTAAAAGATCTTCTCCTCCCAAACTATAAGGTCTAGAGTCTTGAAATTTTGTATGTAGTATTGTCTCAATGTCCTCTACCAAAATACTTCAAATAATTGTGCTTATAGAAAAATTGGCCCTATGTTGTGGGGTTTAAGGTTTCACACTGAAACACAGTTTTCTCAAAGACTATTCGGCCTAGAGTCTTGAAATTTTGCATGACTTTACATCTCATAAACCTCTAACAGAATACTAAAAGTCATCACATTGCAAGGAAAGAAGTCCTATGTTATGGGTTCTGGAATTTTCAAGTGAGGAATTGTTTTGACCAGGTAGATTTTATCACATATCGTTGGTGGGGAGTCAAATCCTCGTAACTAAAGCTTGAATAAGCTGGAGTTACAAGGTTTTGACTCCCCACCGAGGATATCACTATATCCCTTTAATCAGATTATGCAGATCATATCTGATAAGGAATGCAAGGCACTTAATATGTTTGTTTACTCGATCTATGGATCAACTAAATACTTTAACCCTTTCCTGGAAAGACCTTGTTTTGAAGTCCCTATTAGAAAAGGCTTTGGAAATTAATGAGTCAAATGAAGAAAGTGCTGATTCTCCTTTTACCTCAATATTTTATTTTATTTTATTCAATATTTTATATGCTAGTTTATTGTAAACGAATCCTATTTGTACCGCTGTCAATTTTGTATTCAGAACTTTCAAATTGGAACAGTCTATTTCCTTTCTTTACCTTTCTGTATGGGAAAGCGTTATGCCCTTTCTCTACCATACACAGGTTTGCCTCACCAACAGAAAAGGCTTGTAAATGATATGGTAAAAGAAGAAAATGTTGATAACTTGATAGCCTGTGTTGTCTCATTTTGCCTCATTATTTTCTCTGCATTTTTATACATGAATGCAGTCTTTATCAACACCTGTTTTATCATCTACAGCAGCTTTTAATTATGTCTGCTCTTATGTTATGTTGTTTGGAAAAGGTTTAACCATAACCAAATCCTTACTGTTCAATGAATATTTCCCCTATGTTGTGGGTTCCATATAAATGATAGAGGGCAATGTTTGACAATCTTTTAAAGTTGTTAAGGCCTGAAGATAATTTTTTTGCCTCGTTTAAGAACTTTTAGAATTATTCCTATTCTTTAGGCTCTTGCATTTTGTACAGAAAAAAGTGTATATAAGTTGTGTTTGTCATAAAAATTATTGTCTTGTTAAACAGATTAGTTCAAGTTATCATTTCGCTTTGAAAATAAGCTCTACCATGAGGTATTCTAGATTTGAAAAAGCGGGAACAGGTTTAAAATTGTCTTAGAATTTCCAAACTTTCTATGGTTTCTAAATATTATAGCCCAATGACCTCTTTCCAAGATTAATGCTTCAATTTGTCTATGTGCAATGGAAATTCAGCAACATGTTGTGGATTTTCTGATTTTAAATACAGATATAGTGAAAAATCTTTGACAATCTTTTCCCAAATTGTGCTTTGAAATTAAGTGTGAACTATTGTCATATGACTCCTTTTCAAAATCCTCTTTTCAAAATCCCCGGAGATTTAAAAGGTTTGTTAAAAAGTATGTCTCAGGGAGCTCTAAGGTGAGCGATATAGGACCATCTTGGTCCTCTTGTTTTCCAAATGTACTCATTTTTTCTCAGGAAGTGTGTTTTGATGATTTCTCTGACAAGTTTAAAATTGGGTCATCTGGGGTCAAAAACTAGGTCACGGGGTCAAATCTTAGAAAAACCTTGTGTGCACTCTAGAGGCCACATTTTTTGCCCAATCAACCTGAAATTTGCTCAGAATGATTTTCTTGATGAAATCTCGGACAAGATTGAAAATGGGTCATCTGGGGGTCAAAAACTAGGTCACGGGGTCAAATTTTAGAAAAACCTTGTGTGCACTCTAGAGGCCACATTTTTTGCCCAATCAACCTGAAATTTGCTCAGAATGATTGTCTTGATAAAATCTTGGACAAGTTTGAAATTGGGTCATCTGGGGTCAAAAACTAGGTCACAGGGTCAAATCTTAGAAAAACCTTGTGTGCACTCTAGGGGCCACATTTTTTGCCCAATCAACCTGAAATTTGCTCAGAATGATTGTCTTGATATAATCTCGGACAGGTTTGAAATTGGGTCATGTGGGGTCAAAAACTAGGTCACGGGGTCAAATCTTAGAAAAACCTTGTGTGCACTCTAGAGGCCACATTTTTTTGCCAAATCAACCTTAAATTTGCTCAGAATGATTTTCTTGATGAAATCTCGGACAAGTTTGAAATTGGGTCATGTGGGGTCAAAAACTAGGTCACGGGGTCATGAGGTCAAATCTTTGTAAAACCTTGTGTGCACTCTAGAGGCCACATTTTTTGCCCAATCAACCTTAAAATTGATCAGAATGTTTGTCTTGATCAATTCTTGGTCACGAGGTCAAATCTTAGTTAAACCTTGTGTGCACCCTAGAGGTCACATTTTTTGTCCAATAAACCTAAAAATTGGTATACAAAAAGTTATTATATCAGGTGAGCGCTTCAGGGCCAATGGCCCTCTTGTTTTATAAATGCTTTCTACTAAGTATGTAGGAGCGCATATCCTGTCAAAACGGCGTTTCTCAACACCTATTAGAACCCTTTCAATTACCATGTGACAAAATTGCGTTACTCGATTTTGCTGACAAAAATGCGTTGTACATAGAAAAATTATTTACACGAGAGTAATAAAAGGCTGAGAAATGGCATTTTTCTCTGTTTTTCTTCTACTTTGACCAATAAATGAACCGTAAGTTATGTTCAATTACCTTATTTTACCTAAAGAAGCTGAATTGTTCATGTAGTTATTGAGTTACGCAATTTTGTAGGCACATTTTTTAAAACGGATAAAGGTACTAAAAACGTTTTTGGCTCTCCTGAAAAAAAAGGTTTTCGAGCAAAATTTCTATTACACAATTTTGTCATAGCACCGACGATTTGTTATAGAAAAAAAGGGGGTCTTTATTGCATTTGAGACCAACATGGATCCAGATCAGCCTGCAGCTACTGTACATGCAATTTGATTGAAAAAAATCCTGACTATTCTCTCACAATAGAATTTTGACAAATGTTAGATAGCATTATAGATCCTGATCAAATTGACCTAGGACACACTTTTCATGATCTAGGGTTGACAAAAAGATTTAAAGGGGCCCGTGCTAGGTTTTTATGCTTCCGAACTGTTCGGGAACTCATATTTGTGCATGGAAAAACAATTTGCAATGCATCATAAAAACCTCAATCACGGCGAATAACCATCTTTCCTTTGCTATAGATCAATCCTTTACAAGCGTGTTTACACATTCTATTTTTACTTCAAAACGAGACAAGGTCAAGGTCAACGAGACACACCTCCGCGGTATTAACACACCGTACAACCGGCTATGTCGATGACTGTGACCTTATTTGCGAGGGATACGTGAAAAGGTTTATTTTGTACAAGCACTAAACATTATTACCCATATTTATCAACTATAGAATACCAAATATCCTTTCGTTTATTTATAAAAGTAAATTCATTTGACCTAACATGCACATGACATCAGACTGATGCTGAATATGTCTTCTCAAACTTTCGACGCAGCTGGTTGTACGGTGTGTTGA
The DNA here is from genome assembly GCA_963680895.1 of Fragum sueziense. Classification (NCBI taxonomy): domain Eukaryota; kingdom Metazoa; phylum Mollusca; class Bivalvia; order Cardiida; family Cardiidae; genus Fragum; species Fragum sueziense. The sequence goes on from CAVMGG010000495.1 coordinate 91,774, forward strand.
ATCTAGCTGAGCACAGATGACGTACCTCTGACGTAATTGATTTTTGAAGGCTGGGCATATTTAACCGTTACAAAACAAAAACAAGGACAAAACAAAACTGACAGCATGTTATTCATTGACTTGGATTTTAAAACTTAATAAAGCTTGGTGAGTGCTAAGAATGGAGATAAGTGATCTACCCCTTCAGGTTGGTAATTTCATACATTATTTCTGGTTTGTAATTATTGTGTCATTTGCATTTTCAACAGCCTAGCTGGTCCCCCTTTAATGGCTCAGCGCAAAACGGTTGTAACTGCCTATGCCTATGTTTATAGGCAGTTACAACCGTTTCGCCTTGAGTAATTGAAATGCCTGAAAGGTCCTTTTTCCAGATCTAGGCTTTGATGGTTACCGAAGACTAAATGCATGAAAGAATCTATTTGATTTTACTGGGTCATTGTGATCAAATACTCAAATAATGGGGTGTTGGGATCATTCAATACAAATAGTGACACCCTGTTCTAGATATCCTTTACCATTTGGGTTGTTTAACCCTTTCACGTATGGCAAAATTTTGGGGGTGGTTCAATGGCATTGAATTTAGTGCTAGAAATAAACTGGATGTACCGTTATGCTTTGATAAATTGTCGGTGTTGTTATAAAATCTTTTAACTACACCTTCAATAAAGCTGTAGTTGCAAGGTTTTAGATTAACATCAAAGAAATATTATTGTTGGAAATTGCATCACAGTGTTTACTTGATAAAATTGACCCCTATTTGAAAGCTGTTTCAGACGACAAATTTATATAGATTAAAGATAGTATTCAAGTACAAAATATCACAGAAAATGTTGAGGTAAAAGGAGAATTTATGCTGATTATCAGCATTTTCTTCTATTGCCTCAATGTTTTCCCAAGCCTTTTCTTTAAGGGACATCAAAACCAGGTCTTGCTTGAAAGGGTTAATGTTTAAATGACCTACTAACCCTTTACCAAACAAAGAATTCTTTTAAAAATGGTGTAAAACCACATTCATTCAATAAATTTGCATAATTCCTTGCCTGAGTTTGAATCATGTCCTTACATTGTGTTTTTGGTGTAACTGCAGATTCCCACATGATTAATCTTTTTCACTCCCCCTACAGCATAAAGATGTAAGGAAAGCACTGTGGAAAATGAAAAAAAATGCTTGTGACAAGCAATTTCTTCATTTCTCACAATGTATTCTACCCTGAAAAACAAAAAAAGATATAACACAATCCATATTGTTCACTTGAAATTGCCTTCCTATGCATCATCTTTGAATTTGGACCAGTCTAAATATTGGAGTAAAGGGTAAACTTGCCCTAAATATTAGGTTTAGTAATCTTAGCAGGATTCTCTTGAACTGAGCAGTTCAGTTACAACATTACATGGGAGTCTATGTGCATCAGTGCTAGTGATCTATCAAGTAACAGGTTGTTGTTTATTTTGTGAAAAATTAGATAAATGGATCAGGATCTATCATTTCTTCACCAGAAAACAATATTTTAGGCTGGTCCAAATTAATATAGGTATTCAATCTTCTATGGAGTTGAAAGAGTAAATCAGTTACAACATTGGAGTCTATCAGTGCTAGTGATCTATAGGAACAGGTTGTTCTAATATTTAATATTGTTTATTTTGTGGGGGGAAAAGGTAGATAAATGGGTCAAGATAATATCACTTTGAAGATCTTGAACTAGTAAAAAATCATTTAGGTATTCTTCTATGGAGTTGAAAGAGTAGATCAGTTACAACAGTGAGAGTCAATCAGTGCTTGTGATCTATTGAGTAACAGGTTGTTCTAATTAATGTTTATTTTGTGAAAAATTAGATAAATGGGTCATGATCTATCACCAGGAAAAAATATTCTTCGTCATAGGTATTCAACTGTTCTGATTATTTCATTTCTTACATGGGACAAGTTCTTTACAAGTGCTAAGTGGCCTATCACCAGGAAAAAATATTCTTCGTCATAGGTATTCAACTGTTCTGATTATTTCATTTCTTACATGGGACAAGTTCTTTACAAGTGCTAAGTGGCCTTAATATGTAACATATTGTTCCAATATATTATTGCAAATGGTGTACAGTAGTTTTGTGAAAATTCCGATGGTTGGGTCAGCATTATAATATAATAACCCATACGCTTACAACAAACAAAGAAACTTGCAAGGTGTTGAATACAATTTGGAAAAGAGTATTATTTTGTGAAATAGAATACAGTAGGGTCATATCGGCCTAGTATTGAGTTGGATTAAAGAGCAACGGTGGGCTAAATATAGCTTCAGTAATCAGTGAAGATTTAAAAAGACGACTTCTGTTTTACTGTAACATGTGGTTTTGAAAAAATGTTAAAATGGAGCATTTATTATTCAAATTGGAATGAATTTTGGAATAAAGAGTACAATACCAGTGTTCTAAATATAGGATAAGCTTATTTGTAAGATTAACTTTCATATTAAAAAAGCAAAATTTTATGCTTGTCCAAATTAAATGCCGTTTTCGGAGACAAAGCAAATTGATTCTTTTGAAAAAAAGTATACAATTTATAGCATAGAAATCCTTGAGGGAAAAGGAGAAAATGTTGGTTGTCAGCATTTTCTTATTTTGCTTGACGGCCGGGTTTCTGAAGTAAATGCAAGAGTTTGGTTGGGAAAGGGTTAATCTATTACCAGACAGAAACTTGTAGACATGCCCAAATTAAAAGCTTTTGCATGTAACCATTGTAAGTGATTGAAATTTAAAAAATTTGGGTCTTTTTATGTAGAAAAAATTGTGGGAAATGAAGAAATTGCTTGTGACAAGCAATTTCTTGATTTTCCACAATGTTTTCCAAAGCCTTTACCTCTTGGGGCGTCAAAGAGCGTCAACATTATGGGAAATGGTTAAACATATACTGGATGTTTGACTTGCAGAAATAGCTGTAACATGATTGCATAGCATGATAGTGAGTCTCCAGTTACAGTGTTCACCCTTGACATACTGAATTAAGGTAGTCCACCCATAATGAGATTCACGCGACGTCGGAATTATCGGGGTTGTATGGTGCACATTCGACGGTGGAACATTCCACTGTCAGATGTTTAAGCGTGGCAGGAAAAAGTATGGATTACATCAATTTAACAAAGGTTTATGACTTGCAGGAAAAACTCCTCCGTTGCATGAATCTCATTAGGGATGGACTACCTTAAGATCAGACAGGTAGTACTGTAGATTAAGATCAGACTGCACATAGGAGTCTTGCTTAATGTTCCATTGATCAGCAAAGCAAGTGTTAGTAAATGTAGAAATGTCTGTAATAGACAAGTAGACTGTACATGGGAAATATTTGGAATAATCCATTCCTAAATTTCAGTTTTAGATGATGATATTGGTGTTGATAAAGTTTAGATTGGGTTCATTACAGGTCAGAAAATATTGAAGCAAAATGTGAAATGATATTTTCAGAGTTTTCTTCTTTTGCCTCAATGTTTCCCATGCCTAGTCTTTAAGGGATGTCATTGTTCTGGAAAGTGTTAGATAATGTCTCAAATTGCTATTAATCAATATCAAAGTGTTTCTATTAAGGTATCCTACCCCTCAAAAGCACCAAAAAGCCAGAAGCGAAGTGCAAATAATTCCTAAACTGTGTTACATTTCCATTCCAAATACAAATACAAGCATTTTGCACGGTTTAGAATTTGAATTAATGTATACTTATGAAAATATTTGACAAAAATGTTAAAAATTACCTCCCTTGCATATGAATTAGAGTAAAATAGTATTTGTAAATTATTTTCTTCTTGAAGCATAATCTTGAAATCTGGCATGGCGAATCAACCTATGTGAAGTGTATTTACAAGTGTGTGAAATTTGATGCATTTCGTATGGCTAGAAAGTGTAGATTTTTTCATGGTTTGTAAACCTTAAGAATTAAGAGATATAGATTGGTGCTCTTGCACTAAAGATCCTTTTCCTTTGTTCCTTTACTATATTTAAGTAAATTGTATGGATAAATGAACAAGGGCACATTAAAAATGTTATTTGAACCTTTCAAATAAAATACCATGTTTTGTGTATTAGCTCATTTTGTCAGTAAAATTAACCCTTTCCCAAACAAAGCCAATGGTTTTCATATACCCTACAGAAAATCTTAGACAAAAGAAGAAATACTGATAACCAATGAACTCCTTTTGTTTCAATATTTTCTGCTGTATTGACAGTATTGTGCACAAATCCTGTCTTAATCAAAATTTTGTTTTGCTGTCTGCAACAGCTTCCACTTTGGAACAGTCTAAATTGAAAATGCAGTAGTACATTTATTAAAGCATTTGAAAGCATTGTGGTAAAAGGATAAAGAGAAAAGGCAGGTTATCTGCAATTTCTCCTGTTCTCTCTAGATGTTTTGCAAAGTTATCTGTATTAAGGTATACAACCCATCATTAGCACCAAAGAGCCAGAGGTAAAAATTGGAAAGTGCAAGTAATTCCTAAACTGTGTTACATTTCAATTCCAAATATAAACATATGCATTTTGAACGGTTTAGAATTTTGAATTAGTGCATACTTATGGAAATATTTGACAAAAATGTCCCAAATTACCTCCCTTGTATATGAATATAGAGTAAAACATATTTGTGAATTATTTTCTTCCTAAAGCTTAATCTTGAAATCCGGCACGGTGAATCAACTTTCCTGAGGTGAATTTACAAGTGTGTGTAATTTGATGCATTTTCTATAGCTAGAAAGTGGTGTTTTTAATGATGGGCCATATACCTTAAGGACATCAAAACTTGTTTGAGAAATTGCTATCATTGCTTTATAAATAGTTGCTGTTGTGGAAATATTCAGAATGTCAATTTGCAATTTTGGACATTGCAGAGAAATGTGTGTACTGGATTAACAAAGGACACTGGAATACTTTTGGAAAATTTATCAATTAATGTGAGCAAAGGATTTAGGCAAATCATTGGAATACTTTTGGAATAACAACAAATTAATGTGGGAAAAGGATTAAAGTAAATCATTGGAACACTTTTGGAATTACAACAAATTAATGTGAGAAAGGGACAGCTGTCGACATGGTTTTACATGGTGAATTATGTCAGGTAGGCCTATTATATAAAGTCATCTTGTTTGATTTCCTTAAATTTTTATCGTAACATTCTCCATTAGGTGGATTAAGGAATAAATGGCAAGATGCACCTGTAATAGCAATATAATTCAGCCAGGCTCTGGAAAAAGGAGGCAAAATAGCACTTAATCCATTCCCATAAAGTGACGCCTTTTGACTCTTTCACAAGAAAAGGCTTCAGAAAACATTGTAGAAAATGAAGAAATTGCTATACTTGTATGTAAGTGTTCATAAATGTATAGTTGCTGAACTGTACGCACACTAGTGTGTACGGTTCAGCAAGTATATTATAATATGTGAAAACTAGTGACTCTAGACCAGGTTTGTTACAAGGGAATGGCCGTATCTATGTTGTAAGAACTTGTGGCCAGACCCCTTTGCCAACTGTTGATTTTTCACTTGTAAAAAATTACGATTATGTATGTACGCTTGATGGCAATAAAATATGTTTAAACTAAGAAGAAACTGCTTGTGACAAGCAATTTCTTCATTTTCCACAATGTATTCTAGCCCAGAAAAGAAAGCTTTTCAAAATTTCATCAACTTGAAATTGTTGTCTGCAACACTTTTCAAATTGGAACAGTCCATAATTTTGCTGTTTGGTAATTGGTTAAGACCACATGGAACCTTGTTTTGAAATGAAAGCCCTGTTAAACCCAATATTCAATCAAACCATATCAACTTATGTTTCAGAACAAATCTTCGTCCATCCTCCTAAAATACAGCTCTATGATATTTTAGGAGGAAAATGCTGTTAACAGGTCCCAGATGGGTTGTGGGTTTATTTTCCGCCAATAATTCCTGATTCTAGAACAAAACAGCTGGGCTACATAATTCCCCTTGACAAAATATCTGATATTGTCTTGTTGAATTAACCCTTTTCAAAACAAAGATATTGGCGACTTTTATGAATTGCAAGGGGCTATAAATGACATTTGTCTCTCACCATTGGATGTGAATCATCTAATTGAGGGTGCAGCTGCTGGCTCAGATTTGATGTTGCGTTCAAACTACTGCAAGAAATACCAAGAACTAATGGTTAGGTGCACCAGCCTCCTCATTGTGACTGGAAAATTGTTGAACTTGGTATCAACCAATTACTGCACAATGACGCCTTTTGACTCCCTCAGAGGAAATGGCTTGGGAAAACGTGGGAAATGAAGAAATTGCTTATGACAATTTCTCACAATGTTTTCTACATAGAAAGATCAAACATTGTGCACCAAATCCTTCATGTGAAATTGACATCTGCAACATCTTTGAATTTGGACCTGTCTAAAATTTTGTCATCTGATAATAGTTTGAACCTGGCCCATTCAATTAAATTATTTTGTGAAGAACCTTGATTGGGGCAAGTTTTAAAAAAATGTGACCATTCACTTTTTACATGCCTCGGCTTTTGCAGAGAAACATATTCTACCCAATCAAAGCCAAAAAGATGTGTTATTGTGTCTGTATACTGGGTACTAAGTTTAAAGAAAATCGCTTCACAAGTAAAAAAAATATGTCATTAAAACATCTCAAAAATGTCAGGAGTGAAACGTTTTTGTGTGACACTTAACACTTGTACCAAGTTTCTAAGCTATGGTAAATAAAAGACAGTGACAGGATACTAAAATAAGCAATTGTAATTCATAAAACAACATGTGCATCATCATCTTAAAATTACCTTTTCATCTTATCTTCACTGGTTTAGGATGTGGAGCCTGTTTTATACAATAACCCTCTGAATTTTATGTCAGGAGTGAAACACTGTTATTTTTATACACCGCCGGAGGCGGACGTATATTGGTGTCATCTTCTCCGTCTGTCCGTCCATCCGTCCGTACGTCCGTCCACTTTTCTTGTCAACGCAACTCCTCCTAAGTTTCTGGCTGGATCTTCTTGAAACTTGGTCAATATTATCACCTCAATTGGTAGATGTGCATGAAGGAAGGATTTTATGGTTCATTGATTTTTGCCTGAGTTATGCCCCCTTAAAACTTAGTCTCTGGGGCGGCGTATATTGTGACCTGATAATGGCACTCTTGTTTAAAATGTGTTCTCATTTTTGTCTATTAAGGTTAACAGACTGAGAATGAAAACACCACTTTCTAGCCATACGAAATGAATCAAATTACACACACTTGTAAATACACTTCACATAAGTTGATTCACCATGCCGGATTTCAAAATTATGCTTCAAGAAGAAAATAACTTACAAATATCATTTTACTCTATATTCATATGCAGGGGAGGTAATTATGAATATTTTTGTCAAATATTTCCATAAGTATGCATTAATTCAAAATTCTAAACCATACAAAACGCTTATGTTTGTATTTGGAATGGAAATGTAACACAGTTTAGAATTACTGGCACTTTTCAAATTTCGCCTCTGGCTTTGCATTTCATTCTCAGTTCGTAAACCTTAAGCCAGAAATCTACCACTCAAATTTTTAGCTCCAATGGCGGACAGGCCAGCGGGCTATTGTCATGGCGGTGTGTCCGTCGTGCGTCCGTGCGTCCATCCGTCCGTCCGTAAACTTTTTCTTTAAAAATCTTCTTCTCAGAAACTACCAGATGGATTTCAATCAAACTTCACAAGAATGATCCTTGGGTGACCCTCTCTCATATTCCTTCAAAGAATTTGGATTGAATTAGATTAACCTGAGTTATCTGCCCTTGAATGTCAAAAATAGCTGGTTTTGACTTTAATTTTATTCTAAAATCCACAAATATTTACCAATCAAGACAAAACTTATACAGAATGTTGGTGACCATAACGTCGGTGGGGAGTCAAAACCTCGTAACTCCAGCTTATTCAAGCTGTAGTTACGAGGTTTTGACTCCCCACCAACGATAAGATCTTGCCTTGGTGTAATTTTCAGCTTGATCTGAATTTTACATTATGAGTCATGTGCCCTTGAAATTGACAAAGTTGCCATTTTCGACTCTATTTAAACTTTGTTTTCACTCTAGCAACTACAAATATTGACAAATCAAGACAAAACTAAGACAGAATGTTGGTGACCATAAGATCGTGCCTTGGTTTAATTTTCAGCTTGATCTGAATTTTACATCATGAGTTATGTGCCCTTGAATTTGACAAAATTGTCATTTTCGACTCTATTTTGACTTTGTTTACACTCTAGCAACTACAAATATTGACCAATCAAGACAAAACTTGTACAAAATGTTGATGACTATAAGATCTTGCCATGGTGTAATTTTCAGCTTGATCTGAATTTTACATCATGAGTTATGTGCCCTTGAAATTGACAAAATTGCCATTTTCGGCTATATTTTGACTTTGTTTACACTCTAGCAAAGTTCTACAAATATTGACAAATCAAGACAAAACTAAGACAGAATGTTGGTGATGATAAGATCTTGCCTTGGTGTAATTTTCAGCTTGATCTGAATTTTACATCATGGGTTATGTGCCCTTGGCGTTGTTATTGACAAAATTGCCATTTTCGGCTTTATTTTCACTTTTACAACCATTAGTATTAACTAATCAATACAGAACTTTCACAGAAATCTTACTGACCATACGATCTTACTTGCTCGTAATTTTCAGCTTGGTCATGCATTTGCTTGTTTGCGCAGCCTGAACCTTTGCAATTGCATTCAACAAGACAAACAATCAGGCCTGTGGAGCGCTTCCAGGCCGCCAGGACTGTCTAGTTTTACGAAGCCATCAACCTTGTGGACATTCTGCACTCTACTATTTAGTGATTCATGGGTTACAATTTCTCATATTGTGCAATATATATGCTGTCAGGAGTGAAACGCTTTTTTGTTGTCATTTTGCAAGATTGTGCACACAATTTTAGCTAAAAGTTAGTGAACATGAATTTTAAATATACTGAAACAAAAAAGAAACACAACTTCATTTTCAATTCCTTCTTACGCAAAGACATCAAATCAGATTTAAACAAAACTTAATACATTTAAAGCAATAACATTTCACCTTGTAAAGTTCACAAAATCTTGTTGGTATTCAATTTCATTAGTAAGAAAACACCCAGTTTAAACCGAGCGTCAACACAATACGACAAAAAAATTGGACGGACGTCGAAAAAAACAATCTGTTTCGTTCAATTTGGTGCGATATTCGAATGTTGTGAAGTCAATACGAGTTATTAGCGGTCTCCGTTGTAGTCTTAAACCTATCCCGTAGGTGGGGTTAACGTGATTATTCGGTCCTGCCTTGACGTCATATCTCTTGCACGTCCGCCTCGTGCTCAATCGGTTGTGATCCAATTGAGAGCCATCAACGTATACAGTCAAAAATGTGTCGATTTTTTGCCCCATCAATGTCTTACGACAACATTTTGAACCTTTTCCACCAACAATATCTGTACTGCAGTTAGGCGCTGGTTTTGGCTTAGCCTTGTTATGCGAAGCGTAGTGAAAAGTGTGTGAACGCTTTGGCGTCTTCTTTGTCTATGTTCTAGCTTGTGTTTGATGAAAATTTGTTTTGATAGTAGTCATCTAGAAAACACGGCAGGGGATAAACAGTTTTTAACAATTTACCATGTATCACGTGACGAATGTACGACATCTGAAGAAAATGGCACTGTATTTATGCGTATGGATGCAGGTATATTAAAAATGTACTCAACAGCCATTAAAAACATATTTTGTCGAAAATATTATGAAAAATTGGGGTTGCGTATCTTTTTTGTCCTAGTATATAATTTTGGCACGGCTTAACCATTTAGAATAGTTTTTAGCCATCCCAATTAAGAAATCTGGATAATATTCTGTAAAAATAGCTGTTATTCTTAAAATTTAAATTCACACTTTGGTCTTACTTCTTACAAAAAAATAAATATACGTTATTAAAATATGGTCTTTAAATTGCATATATGCCAAATCTTAGCTTTCTACCTTGTGTATTGGCTTAGATATTGACGGATTTAAAACCCCATGATTTTTTGTCCCAGGGATAATATTTACAATAATGGAACATATGGGGTTTTAAATCCGTCAACATCCTAGCCAATACACAAGATAGAAAGCTAAAATTTGGCATAGATGCAATTTAAAGGCCATATTTTCATGATATACATTTATTTTTTTGCACGAAGTTCTCGGAAAATTTGTAAGATGTTAAGTGTTATTCCCCCTTTAAACCTGCCCATTGTGATAATGGCTGTGATTTCTGTACATTAAATTCTGTCTTTACTTTTTTGCTCAGTTCAAGTGCAATATGTTAGTTACACCATGTTGAATATTAATATAAGGGGTGATTATGAAATGTTAATTAAGGAGATTGAGTTACAAATGTCACCCTATACACTTCTATACCACTGCGCAACAACTTGCTACCAAAAATATAGCTTATATTTTCAATTTATTGTTATAACCTGATGAACTTGTTATTTGGATTATTTTTCACAGTTTTTGTTTGGCCTGCTTGTAAGGGAGCCATATTTATTACAATTTGTCACATTTTTAGTGCACATGAGCAACAATGGTTATGGCCAGTCTTGGATTTGGGTACTTCACTCTATGTTGTGGGTACTCATTTTAATCGCCTCGATGAGACTATTTTAATGACCTTCCACAACATAGTGTTTGAACAATGAATGAAATTGTGCAATATGAAAAGCCATTATCCCCTGTAATTTCTAGCCTTACACCAACTTCTTCATCAGAATTTTCCCAGTTTGAAAGCTGCTGAAGCCGACAAAATGCCTGTCTTGAAGAAGATATGATTTTAGATCAAAATAGCAAAGAAAGTATAAGGAGATACTGCAGCCATCTCATATCAACTTTAGTCCACTTTATAAAATTTACCTATAGATGTTGAACTCCAAATTAATGTAATTTTGCATGTTATGGTTTGAATCTTGCAGGTGTGTCACACACCTGCAAGATTCAAACCAGAGCATGCTAAATTGTATTGAAAATTTTAAGGAAATGACCTGGTAGAGGATCTCTCACTAATAGCTAGAGATGCTCTGCCATACAAGTTCATTTATCAAGACCTATACATAAGCAAAATCTGTAACAGGCCCGTAGGAACAGGGGTGGCTAGGGGGGGGGGGGGGGCTTAGCCCCCCCAATGTTGGCAAAAAATTCCAAATTTTCTTAATTTTACACTGAAAATTTTGGGAAAATCCAAATTAGCCCCCCCAATATTCAAGACAAGGGCTTTAGCCCCCCCCCCCCCCCTTATATGAAATTGCTTCCTATGGGCCTGTGTGAGCATGTGCGAAAATACTTTGTCTGCACTATAGCTGTAAGAAAAAGGGTTACTATAGATATGTTACAGCAAGGTCACAGGTAATAAAGGTGTTATAGTAGCTACAGCTAGTGGTATATCATAAATATCTGATTTTTTTACTGACATAGTAGGCTTTGATAGCATTCCATATCGTGATTTTGTGCAACCGATTCTGACAAATAGGACTACAGTGATTATTAACCCTTTCCCAACAGCCAGTTTGTAAGATGATTCAATTCAAAAGCTGCTGCAGATGACAAAAGGGATGTTGTTAAAGATGGAATTTGTGTATAAGATGGCAAAGAAAATATTGAGACAAAAGTAGAAACTGCTGGTCATCAGCATCAATGTTTTCCCAAGCCATTTCTAATAGAGATGTGAAAACCAGTCTTGGGAAAGGGTTAGAGGGAAAAACTTTACATATAGTTATTTTATCAGTAATTAAAATAAAAGTGTCTAATGATTTGAAGCAGATTTGAGAAAGGAGAAGAGGTAACGAATTTTCATAAAAACTTGAAATATCATGTATTGTTGATCTATCATATGTTATGAACTTGTGGGAACTCAATTGAATTATTTTTCCAAGCAGATTCAAGAGGGTACCTAGGTCATAAGGATTGAAGAAGAATCTTTAAGAATGTCTTGCTCCAAAGACCCGTTTATCTGTCACCCTGATAGATCGAGTAGATACTATTTTAATCTTTGTTCATTTGTTTTTAAATATAAATGATTAAAGGATTATTAAAGGTTATTTTTGTGCAGGTCACAGTGTTATAAAAGTTATATTCAATACATTGTAAACAAATTAGATGGCACATGTATAAAGGGGCCTTGTTACATTTTAGAACTGCATGGTTCCTGCACTCATTTTGAATAATAAAGAAAAAAGTATGGTGATATTTTCATGGCAAAGAAATCTAGTGAAAATTGGAACTGAAACATGCTGGTGGAATAAAATACCACATTAAAGGAGTCTAAAATGAATGTAAACTAAGCTTCTATCAATACAAAAGTATAACTTTTTACAAAATACTTTTTCTTCTTTTAAAATGACTTTACATTGATTCTGTTTAGTATAGAAAGAGTTTGGGAAAATTTGAGGCAAAAGAAGAAAATGCTAACAACCAGATGCCCAGAATTGTCTTCTTGCCTCAATAATTTCTGTGCTAATACCATATTGCACACAAAATCTGCATTGATATTGTTGTATGAAGCAGCTTAAACCAGTTTTACAAATGACAAAAATTTAGAGTGATCCAATTTTTGAAGCTGCTGTAGAAAACAAGAGATGTTGTGAAAGATGATATTTTGTTTAAATACAACACTGAAAATATTGAGACAAAAGGAGAATCTGCTAGTTATCAGCAGTGTCTTGTTTTGTCTGCATGTTTTCCCTTACTATCCATATCTATCTAGGGACGTCAAAACCATGTCTTGTTAGGGAAAGGGTTAAAATAGAATCAGTCAGAATTTCATTGTTTTAGAAATGGTTAAGGTATTCTACCCCTAATGAGATTTGCGCAATGTCAGAATTATTCGGGCGAAGTTGGAAACATTTGGCGGTGGAACTTTCCATCGTCGAATGTTTACGACTGCGCCCAAATAGGTTCGGATACATAGCAACGCCGGTCAAAAAGAAACAATGTTTTATGAATCTCAAAATGGCCACATTACGGGTATTCTACCTTGTTAGTCCCCTACCGGTGTTCACACCGGAGGGGACTATAGGTTTGCCCTCCGTCTGTCCGTCCGTCCGTCAGTCTGTCCGTCCGTCCGTCTGTCCATCCGTCTGTCCGTCCGTCTGTCCGCTCAAATCTGGATCCCGCGATAACTTAATAACTAAGCAAGCGTTTTTGATGAAAGTTGGTATATGACTAGATGGCAATGTGTAGATTATGCACATCATTTTATTTTTGTTTTTAGACTAAAATTGTTGTTGCTATGGTTACGGAAATAGCGAAAATATGGCAAAAAATATTGGATCCTGCGATAAGTTAATAAGTAAGCAAGCTAATTTGATGAGACTTGGTATATGACTAGATGGCAATGTGTAGATTATGCACATCATTTTATCTTTGTTCTTTGACGAAAAGTGCGGTTGCTATGGTAACGGAAATAGTGAAAATATGGCAAAAAATGGATCCTGCAACTTAATCTATTATTGATTACCATATTGAGTCAATGTGAAGCCGGTAGGGGACTTTATGTGTTGCATACAACACCAGATACTTGTTTCTGTAATAGAGATAACAATGTTAAGATCTACAGATCTATGAAAATTGGTGCAATTATCAAGGGAGAGATATTGTCTCATCGTTCTGTCTACATTTAGCCTTTTTAGCTCACCTGAGCACGAAGTGCTCAAGGTGAGCTATTGTGGTCGCTTTTTGTCCGTCGTCCGTCCATCTGTCCGTCCGTCCGTCCGTTCACAATTTCTTTAAACATCTTCTCCTCCTATATCAATGGGCCAATTTTTACAAAACTTGGCAGGAATGTTCCTTGGGTGACCCTTCTCAAAACTTGTTCGCGGATTTTTGATTCGTCAAAAAATGTGGGCGTGGCAGGGCGGGTCTTATCAGACTAAGAGGAATCATAAGAAAATTCTTTAAAAATCAACCATTGGGCCAATTTGAATCAAACTTGGCAGGAATGTGCCTTGAGTCACTCTTCTCAAAATTTATTCGCAAATTTTTAGATTTGTCAAAAAATGTGGCCGTGGCAGGGAGAAAGGGGCTTATCGGCTTAGAGAAAGCATAAAAAATTCTTTAAAAATCAACCATAGGGCCCAATTAAACCAGACTTTGCAGGAATGTTCCTTGAGTCACTCTTTACAAAATTTGTTCACAAATTATTACATTTGTCAAAAAATGTGGCCGTGGCAGGGAGAAAGGGGCTTATTGGACTTAGATAAATCAGAAGAAATTTCTTTAAAAATCAACCATTTGGCCCAATTGAAGCAGACTTGGTAGGAATGTGCCTTGAGTCACTCTTCTCAAAATTTATTCACAAATTTTTAGATTTGTCAAAAAATGTGGCCGTGGCAGGGAGAAAGGGGCTTATTGGCTTAGAGAAAGCATAAGAAAATTCTTTAAAAATCAACCATATGGCCAATTTTAATCAAACTTGGAAGGAATGTTCCTTGCGTCTCTCTTCTCAAAGTTTGTTCACAAATTTTTACATATATCAAAAAATGTTGGCGTGTCGGGGAGGAAGAGGCTTATCGGAAAAGAGAAATCATAAGAAAATTCTTTAAAAATCAACCATTTGGCCAATTTGAAAGAAACCTGGCTGGAAAGTTCCTTGAGTGATTCGTTTCAAAATTGTATCTTGTAATTTTTATTTCCTTAACCCTTTCACTGCCAAATATTTTTTTCGGACGTGTTTCTAACCGCTGAATTAATTCGAAGAAATTTCGATACCCTGTTCACAAAAACATGCATAACTTTTGACTCATTTGATGGATTCCTTTCAAATTTTCAGCACATACAGACAAATGAAGCACCTATATGTGACCAAAAATTAAAGGTAATTTATGAAATGAAAAAAAAAATATTTTTTTTATGTTGTTGATACTCGTCCCCATAAATTTGTCGACAAAAGTCGCCTATGGCAGAAACCCCTCGTCGACAAAAGTCGCCTATGGCAGTGAAAGGGTTAAAAAGTATTTTGGTATGGCAGGTTAAGGGAAATTCCGTGTGTTGAAAATTATACTGTACTATGGGTTGTAATGGAGATACTTAGTTTTCTTCTAAACTGTTTGGCCTAGAACCTTGAAATTTTGTGTAAGACCTAATTTCATGAATGGCTTCCAGAATACAAGAAGCTGAAGATAAGAGGAGATAATTGCTTTTCAAAAAGCAATATTTTGTTTCAATATTCATGAAACCCTATGTTGTTGGTGATCTTTACAATCATCTGTTTGAAAAAATTAATACATTTTACATAGGGTTTTGATATAAGTAATAAATTTGGAAAGCTTTTACTTTTTCTCTTATCTATTTCTGTTATCAATATCTCTGGCTGGCCCCATTTTTAGCTCACCTGAGCACGAAGTGCTCAAGGTGAGCTATTGTGGTCACTTTTTGTCCGTCGTCCGTCTGTCTGTCCGTCTGTCTGTCCGTCCGTTCACAATTTTGTGTTTACACTCTAGCATCTACAAATATAAGCCAATCTTGACCAAACTTGGTCAAAACATGTATGGCCATAAGATCTCGGATGAGTTCGATTATGGGTCAGATCGAACTAGAAATGCAGGAGTTATCTGCCCTTGAATGCGAAAAATACTTAGTTTTGACATTGTTTACACTCTAGCATCTACAATTATTGATCAATCAAGACAAATCTTGGACATAACATTGCAGACCATAAGATCTCGGATGAGTTCGATTTTCAGTCTGATCTGACCAGAAAGATGAGAGTTAGTGCCCTTGAATTTGACAAAATTGCCCTTTTCGGCTGTTTTTGACCTTGTTTACTCTCTAGAATCTACAATTATTCATCAATCAAGACAAAACTTTGACACAATGTTTGGGACCATGCGATCTCGGATGAGTATTATTTTCAGTCTCATCTGATCAGAAAGTCGAGAGTTACTTGCCCTTGAATTTGACAAAATTGTCATTTTTAGCTGTTTTCGACGATGTTTACACTCTAGAATCTACAATTATTGATCAATCAATCCAAAACTTGGACACAATATTGGGGATTATAAGATCTGGGATGAGTTTGATTTTCAGTCTTATCTGATTAGAAAGTTGAGAGTTATGAGCCCTTGAATTTGACAAAATTGCTGTTTTTGACTGTTTTAGACCTTATTTACACTCTAGAATCTACAATTTTTGACCAATCAAGACAAATCTTGGACACAAGGTTGGAGGTCATAAGATCTCAGATGAGTTTAATTTTCAGTCTGATCTGACCAGAAAGATGAGAGTTATGTGCCCTTGAATTTGATAGAATTGCCGATTTCGGCTGTTTTTGACATTGTTTACACTCTATAATCTACTATTATTTATCAATTAAGACAAAACTTGAACACAATGTTTGAGACCATAAGATCTTGGATAAGGTTGATTTTCAGTCCGATCTGATCAAAAAGTGGAGAGTTATGTGCCCTTGAACTTGATCAAATTGCTGTTTTCGGCTGCTTTAGACCTTGTTTACACTCTAGAATCTACAATTATTGACCAATGAAGACAAATCTTGGACACAATGTTGGATATCATAAGATCTTGGATGAGTTTGATTTTCAGCCTGATCTGACTAGAAAGTGGAGAGTTGTGTGCCCTTGAATTTGACAAAATTGCTGTTTTCGGCTGTTTTGACCTTGTTTATACTCTAGAATCTACAATTATTTATCAAACAAGACAAATCTTGGACACAATGTTGGGCACGATGAAATCTTGGATGAGTTCAATTTTCACAATGTTATTGACCATAAGTTTGTTTTCAGTCTTAAAGTCATAAATATTTTTTGAATTGAAGAAAAGTGTTGCTTATATCATTTTGGTTCAGGTGAGCGATATAGGACCATCATGGTCCTCTTGTTATCTTATGTAAACAAATAAGAACGGATTATAAGCCTAGCTTATCAGATGGTTTGTCCTCATTTACTATATACTTTCAAATCACATACCAAATCTTTCTTATAATATCATAAATAATCAATTTTAACAGATCAGTATGCTTTGAAAGTTAGCCCTATGTTTCATATTGAAAAATAATGAAATAATTATTGAAAAAAACTCAACCATTATGCTAATTCATACCCAACTTTACAGGATCGATTGGAACAAAATTATTACTTAATTGTTTCCAAACAGAAAGTCCTTATAAGTTTCATGCCTTTGAATTTGACAAAATTGCCATTATCACTCTTGTCATCTTGATTCAGGTGAGCGACTTAGGACCATCATGGTCCTCTTGTATAGGTCTTGTTAGCTAGAGATGCAATGACAGGTCCACTGATGGTGAACTTGGCCAAAGCGAGGGACGTTTTTTCGCGAACAATGTATTCCGTCGGCGTTGTTATAAAATATCGTAACTACTACTTTATCGCAGCCGTAGTTACGAGATTGTTTGTCAATACAAAACGGTAAACCCGGTCTGTTTTTAGAACAAGTTCATTGCCATTAGGAAAAAAATCTATAAACTCACATTTAAACGCAAAATATCTACCTTGTTGTGGCGAAAATTGTTTTAGTTCACCACCAGTGAGGTCATTCATCTTGGGTTATAACTCAATTTTCCGGAATAATGATAATGTTGACATTATTTCATAAGATATTAGTGGAGGAATCCTTGAGGGAAGAGGAGAAAAATTGTTGTTTACAACCAGCTTCAAGGTGACAAGGGTTTAGAATCTCTGATTCTATTAACCCTTTCCCAAACAAGACCTGGTTTTGACGTCCCTAATAGAAAAGGTTTGGGAAAACATTGAGACAAAAGAAGAAACTGCTGATAACCAGCAGTTTCTCCTTTTGTCTCAATTATTTTCTGTGCCATATTGTACACACATTCCTTCTGTTTTAGCATCAATTTTGTTGTCTACTGCAGATTTTGAAAAGGACCACCCTACAATTTTGTTGTTTGGGAAAGGGTTAACCCTTGTCTGACATTATTATTTTGTCCTAAAAAAGACAGTCTAAGAAAACATTGAGAGAAAGGAAGAAACTGCTGATAACCAGCACTTATGCCTTTGCTGTCAATATTTTCTGTACTAAATTGTACCAAAACGCCTGTCTTGGTAGTCTTCGCCTCTCAAATCGGATCTTGGGTGGATATGGTGCAGCGTTTAAACTTGTTGGTCTTATAATGCAGGGGTGGCTGGTTTGATCCCTCACCTCACCAGTCTTTTGGATGAGACTTAAAATTGAGGACCTGTCTCCATATTACCATTGGTGTTGATAGACAAAACCCCATCCATTCAATAAAATATCAGAACCACCCTAATAATTGATAATTTGCTGTTCTGCATGGGGATACAAGGGCATGTGAATCAGTCATGTGCATGACACAATCATTATATAGATATGCCAGAAATAGAAACTTTATTATTGATTAATTAAATACAGCAATTAAATCATTTTCTCTGCATCAGTGCAGCTAACGATCAAATCTTACTATTAATTATAAATGCATAACTGCATGAAATTTGCATGAGAACTTGACATGCAAAAAGTCTGTGGTATAAATCTGTTATGCCATGGACTATCATTGTCATGATGATTATTATACCCGCTCCCCTTGCCAAAATGAAGGTTTTGTTTAATGGAATCAGCCTGTCTGTCCTTCTGTCTGTCAGTTAATGTACAAAACACCTGTCTGGAGCATATGTCTGAAAGTAATGATCATAACACTTCATGGGGAGAAGTGCAGCGTGCAAGATGTATAACTCTACCTTGCTTATTTTGAGTTATTGCCCTTTGTTTTCGCCAAGAACACTTGACGGGACAAATGTAGTAGGGGGGAGGACATTTTGTCACCATTAGTGATAGATTTGTAATTCTTTCTCCTGAAATGTGACACTTTCTCAAACAAAATTTTTGACAAAGCGAAATTGAAATTATAGTTGCAGGAGACAAAATCATTGTAGCAAAAAGTATAATACATGAAGCAATTAATCATGAAACATAGTGGTTGAAATTTTGCAGGCTATGAAAACTATGGAAAAGTATCAAATGAAAAGGAGAAAAATGCTAGTTTCATTCTATTTCTTCTCTTCTTTCACTCAGCTTTCCAAAGCTTTTTGAGTGATATCAAAATAAGAGCTTGTTTGGAAAAGGATTAAGCCTTTCCCAAACAAAACCTGCTTTTGATGTACCTAATGGAAATGGCTAGGGAAAACATTGAGACAAAAGAAGAAAATGCTGATAATCAGCATTTTCTTCTTTTGCCTCAATATTTTTGTGCTAAATTGTTTATAAATGTTAAATAATATCCCCCAGAACATGCATTTTGTCGTCTCTAGCAGCTTTCAAATTGGGCCTTCTTAGAATGCTCTTGTTTGGTAAAGGGTTAATTTATCACTGACAGACTAGCTAATGAAGATTTTCACACCTACAGGGCAATATAAAAAGAGTTGTTAACGACCTTCTATATACTTATGTCATGTACACACTGAACACGCTTCAGATAAAATCATTTTCATTAAAGGCCTGGTCACATACACCATTCCGCATCCACATCACGACCGTAGTACATCTAAATCAGTTGACCCTGGGCTATATAGTTTTGGACATTATGTGGATGTGATATGGACGCGAAATCGTATGTGACCAGGCGTTATGATTAGGACTTCAGTCTGCCAAACACATCTTTTTAGCTTTTGACCCTCTCCCAAACACCAAAATTGTAGGGTGATCCACTTAAAAAAATGCCACAAATGACAAAGTAGATGTTATTAAAGATATAATTTGTGTAAAATATGGCATAGAAAATATTGAGACAAAAGGAGAAACTGCTGGTTATCAGCAGTTTCTTCTTTTGTTTCAATGTTTTCCCAAGCCTTTTTTATTAGGGACGTCAAAACCAGGTCTTGTTTGGGAAAGGGTTAATTTTTTTACATGCCTGAATTGTTCTATTATTTTATGGCTCTGGTTGTCTGTCTTCTGTCAGTTGATCTGTCCATAAGCTAGAAATTTCTTGTATACACAACACCTTCTTCAATTGGAATTTGGGACTTGTAACACAGATGTTGTAGGCTGATCTCCCGCCTCTCCAGTCTTACAGATCAGACTAAAAACCGCAGGCCCGTCTCCTTAGCTGTCTAGTGGGATGTAAAACTCCATTCAATCATTCAATATTCAATCAGAATTTGAAGATACTTCTCAACAATGAATCTCATTGTGCATGCCTCTTTCAAAATTTAGAAAACTCATTAATTTAGCTCTTGAATTATCTTACCCTTGAATTGAAAAAAAAATGCCCAATTTCTTGTATTAACAACTCTTCCTACAGTTTCAATTCGGATTTGATCAAAATGAATCATATGGACTATAGTGTATTGTTTCCTTAACCCTTTCCCAAACAAAATTTAAGGGTAGTTCAGTTTGAAGGCTGCTGTAGACAACAAAATTAACGTTACTATAGGTAAATTTTACTAAAATTTTTAAAAAAAACCATGAGCACTGTAAGCATTGAAGCAAAAGAAGGAAAAGATGATTATCAGCATTTTCTTTTTGCCTCAATGTTTCCTAGGCTTATATTGTATCACAGACATCAAAACCAAGTCTTGTTGGGAAATGTTTTAAGACATGAAATTACATTCATATCCATAAAGGAATCATTATTACTTTGTATTAGCTTTATGGACTTGGTAAAATGACATGTAATTTGGCCATTTGTAATAAAAAAGAGTTTCTGTACTGTACTTCTGAAATGTCAACAGTAAGTTTTATTTAACCCTTTCCCAAACAACAAAATTTTAGGGTGATCTAATTTGAAATCTGTTACAAACGACAGAATAAGTGTTGACAAAGATAAGATTTGTGTAAAATATTGCACAGAAAATATTGAGGCAAAAGGAGAAACTGCTGGTTATCAGCAGTTTTTCGTTTGTGTCAATGTTTTCCCAGGCCTTTTCTGTTAGGGACGTCAAAACTAGGTCTTGTTTGGGAAAGGGTTAACCCTTTCCACAAGATCTGCTTTTCATTTCCCTAGCAGAAATAGCTTGGGAAAAGACTGATAATATCATCATTTTCTCCTTTTGCCTCACTTCTTTCTGTGCTATATTCATCAACATCAATGAGTTTGAATTGGAAAGGTTAACATTTTGGAGGGGTTAATATTTTATTCCAAGTTCTTGCAGAAGGCCAGGACAGCTATCAGGATGGCTTACTTTCCGACAGTTTTATCATAATGGTAAACTGTTCTTTGTTCATAAAAAAAAAAAACTCACAAAACTATATGGAAATGACTTGAGAATTTACCTTTAAATATTGTTTGTATTATCATAAGTATGGATCCAGTCAAAATAGGTGAAAATCTGTGTCATGTCAACTTAACAAGGGCCTTTTGTAAAGCAAAGATTGTGCCAATTTGAAATCAAAGCCAAAAATGTTATCATTTTAATCTTTCCCAAAAAAGACCTGGTGCCTGTATTACTAACGATCGTACGTTTGACTTTTGCATAATTACTTGTAACAACAGCCATGATTGGCTCAGTCGGATTTCTCGTGCAATCAGATGTCTTGTTACACAGTTCATACAAAAACTTGATCGTAAGATGTTTAGTAATACGGGGCCCTGGTTTTGAGAAATGGTATTGGAAAACATTGAGACAAAAGAAGAAACTGCTGATAACAAGCAGTTTCTCCTTTTGTCTCAATATTTTCTGTACTGTATTGTACACAAATCTCTTCCTTTTTAACCTTTTCCCAAACAAGACCTGGTTTTGATGTCCCTATTAGAAATGGCTTGGGAAAAAATTGAGACAAAAGAAGAAACTGCTGATAACCAGCAGTTTCTCCTTTTGTCTCAATATTTTCTGTGCTATATTGTACACAAATCCCTTCCTTTTTAACATCAATTTTGTCAACTGCAGCAGGTTAGGGCAACCCTAAAGTTTTGTCGTTTGGGAAACGGTTAAACACCACTGGAAAGGACGTAAATGGATTTGATTTTATTGGGGTTTTACGCTGTTTTCAACTTCTATGGTCATATCGCAGTGGCTGGAGTAGCTAACTGCGGGTTCCTGGTATTTCTCGCACCAGTACAACCACAATATCCTAACCGAGCCTCCAGCTGCTCTCTCACACCCATTGGTGAGAGTGGAAATGGATACAGGGTTGCCACGCGTCAGGGAAAAGTCAGGGAAATTTAAATTTTTTCAAGGTCAGGGAATTGTCAGGGAATTTTGTGAACTGCCAGGAAAATTTGAAAATACTGGCAAATGTCAGGGAATTGTCAGGGAATTTTGAAAAAATAAGATGAAGTGCCATAAACATAATGGTTTTAACATCAGCTTTTAAAATTGTCTCAAGACATCGCGAGTTACCACGAAATTACTGTGCGGAAACATGTCAGGGAATTTTCCAATTTTGTCAGGGAATTGTCAGGGAATTTTATTTCCTCTGGCTAGTGGCAACCCTGTTAAGATACCTTCTCTATATGTTTGTCTTTATGTCAACATCTGAACTAAGTCCTACATTTTTAAGCAGATTTGGATGAAATGTTCACAGAATGTTAATTCTTTGTCACAAAAAGGGTCATAAATTAGCATAATATTTTGTTGTGACTGGGCACTTTGGTTTCATTTTTAGTGAGCCAGGACTTTATGTCCGGGGAGCTAATGTCACAGCCCTAGTGTCTGCGTCCCGTCCCGTCCTGTCCCGTCTTCACTTGAAAAACTTTAACCTGGTCTATATCTCAGGCACTATTAGAGATACAGCCTTGATATTTCATACAAGGATACATCTCGACAAGACCTTTCATTTGGGACCATGACCTTTGACCTAGTAACCTTGACCTTGGAGTTTGACCTACTTTTGAAAAACTTTAACCTGGCCTATATCTCATGCACTATCATTGATAGAGCCTTAATATTTCACACATGGATATTGTCCAACAAGATTAACCCGGGACATCTGCATATGTAATGACCCCACTTCGGCAATGTTTTGTTAAGATGTACAGCTAACGGACTTTGCGCACAAAAATTAAGTTGTCTCGGGTTAATTTGGGTGGACAATACCTCCCGCCAAGACCTTTCATTTGGGACCTTGACCTTGTGACCTTGACCTTGGAGTTTGACCTACTTTTAAAAAATTAGCGGTTTTTAGCTCCACTGGCCTTTCAGGCCAGCGGGCTATTGTCATGGCAGTGTGTCCGTCGTGCGTGCGTCCGTCCGTCCGTCCGTGCGTGCGTCCGTAAACTTTTTCTTTAAAAATCTTCTTCTCAAAAACTACTGGATGGATTTCAACCAAACTTCACATGAATGATCCTTGGGTGACCTTCTCTCAGATTCCTTCAAAGAATATGGATTGAATTAAAATAACCTGAGTTATCTGCCCTTGAATGTCAAAAATAGCAGTTTTTGACTATAGTTTTCTTCTAAAATCTACAAATATTGAACAATCAAGACAAAACTTTGACAGAATGATGCTGACTACAAGATCTTACTTTGGTAAAGTTTTCAGCTTGATCTGAATTTTACATCCTGAGTTACGTGCCCTTGAAATTGACAAAATTGCCATTTTCGGCTCTATTTCGACTTTGTTTTCACTCTAGCAACTACAAATATTGACTAAACAAGACAAAACTTTGACAGAATGATGCTGACTGTAAGATCTTGCCTTAGTAAAATTTTTAGCTTGATCTGAATTTTATAGCATGAGTTATGTGCCCTTGAAATTGCCAAAAATTGCCATTTTCGGCTCTATTTTGCTGGTTTTGACTTTATTTTTAATCTAAAATCTACAAATATTGACTAATCAAGACAGAACTTGCACAGAATATATATAAGCATTGTATGCTGCCTGGGTTTAATTTTCAGCTTGATCAGAATCTTACATCATGAGTTACGTGCCCTTGAATTTGACAAAATTGCCATTTTCGACTTTGTTTTCACTCTAACAACCACAAATGTTAACCAATCAAGATGATACTTGGAAAGAATCTTGTTGACAACAAGATCTTGCTTATGTGTAATTTTCAACATGATCACACTATTACAATCTGAGTTATGTGCCCTTGAAATTGACAAAATTTCAGTTTTCGACACTTTTTCCACTCTTGAAGCCCACGAATATTGACTAATATAGACTAAATTTGAACAGAATGATAGTGACCATAAGATCTTGCATGTGTTTAATTTTCGATTTGATTTTAAATATACATACTGAATTATGTGTCCTTGAATTTGGCAAAATCACAGTTTTCAATTTTATTATCGCTCTAACATCCCTAAAATATTAGTCAATCATTTACTTTCTTTTTGCATTGACCACATGATTGCTGCTTTTGACTTTGTATTTGCTGTAAGAACCACAAGTATTCAAAAATCTAGTCAAAACTTGGATTTGATATTAAAAGAAATTCAGGCCTGTGGAGCGACTCAAGACCTTCAGGTCTTTCTAGTTGTGACAAGCTCCCGTATAGGTGAGCTATGTTGTCCGCGGACAACTCTTGTTATCAGAGGCTGTCTGCGGGTAAATGCAAAACTTTAATTGGATTATCTCACTTTAGTATGCCACAATAACTTTATCTTACTGACCCACATGTGCAAAGAAAAATGATAAGTAGGCCAAATTGCCAGTTGACAAACATAATTGTCAGTAATGTAAAAAAAATGTTGCAACTACAGCGTGAATAATATGTAGTTACCACTTTATTCGACCTAACTTACACTATTCAGATTTTGATATTAAAACTTGGTTTTATCAGTAGTCACTGACACATACCTTTTTTGGTCTGAAACATTATTTTAACACTTTCCCTAATGAGACTTAGGGAAACGTTAAGCTAATGAAGAAAATACTGATGATCAACATTCTATCATTTTCCTTCAATGCTTACCATTCATTATAATTCAAATATCCTGTTTGCTGTTACATTAACCCTTTCCCAAACAAGACCTGCTTTTGACATCCCTATTAGAAAAGGCTTGAGAAACACAGAGACAAAAGGAGAAAATGCTGATAACCAGCATTTTCTCCTTTTGCCTCAATATTTTCTATGCCATATTGTATGCAAATCCTTTCCTTGTTAACATGAATTTTGTTGTCAATTGCAGCTTTTCATTTGGATCATTCAAAAATTTTGTCGTTTGGGAAAGGGTTAATGTTGTCATCTGCAACACCTTTGGATTTGAACACCCTAAAATCTGGCCTTTGGGAAGGGTATACCCTTTCCCAAAAGACAAATTTTAAACTTGTCCAAATTGAAAGGAGTTGCAGATAGAGATGCATTCATGTTGATAAGATAGCATTTGTGTAACCTGAATCTAAGATAGGATTTGTGTAACCTGAATCCTCGGAAAACATTGATATAAAAGGAGAAAATACTAGATATTCTTTTATACCACACAAACAAAGTTTAGTTGGTATGCTGGAATCAGCCCGTTGGTCCGTCGTTTTGTCGGTATGTAGGTCTGTCAGTGAAACCTTGTTCAGACAACTCCTACTTACTCAATGATTTACTCCATACTAAGCAGAAGTATTCTTTATGACTTGTAAATGTCTAAGACGCATATTTCGCGAAAAATTGGACCAATAATTTTAAATCCCCATATCTAATTTTTGGGGGCATATTGTTTTACTCCTTTCTGTCTGTCATGAAGTAAATATGAGGAGAAAAAGTGCACCCGACATGGGACTCGAACCCACAACCCCCGGATTACTAGTCGGACGCTCTAACCACTGAGCTAGCCGGGCACATGGTCGTGTTTCTACCCAACGTCACTACAGTCCATCTGTCTGTCTGTCCATCTGTCTATCTTTCCAATAACTTAACATTGGCCATTTCGGCGGCATTAGTGTTTCACAAACACATCAGGTCTTCTTTAGCCCCTGAATTAATAATAACTGCTTGTCCGGACAAGTCCTCCAATAGTGATCATCTGATTTGCTGCGTACTTGACCCCTGATTTATGGACCTTGATATGATAAAAAAATGCTTGTCAAGGCAACTCCTTCTACAGTTACTGTCCGATTGCTTCACACTTGGCACAGGTGTGCATTAGGACCTGTAGATATGCAAGACGCAAATTTCATGAAATTCTGATCGATTATTGTAAAGTTATTGCCCCTGGTTGGATGGAAAAAACACTTGTCCTGAAAACTCCTCCTACAGTTACCATTGGATTTGATTCATACTAAACACAAAGTGTGTATTTGGACCTGTAGATATGCAAGATGCTAATTTCGGCCATTAAAAAGGATAGAAGAAAACAAGTATAACTGGTGCATTTAAATGTGCGTTTAAAGATCTGATTGGATAGTTTTTAAGTCACCTGAGTTATTGTGGTCACTTTTTGTCCGGCGTCCGTCCATCAACATTTGGGGTATCTGCCCTTGAATGTCAAAAAATACTGTTTTTAGCACAGAGTACTCAAGGTGAGCTATTGTGATCACTTTTTGTCCGTCGTCCGTCTGTCCGTCCGTCTGTCCGTCCACAATTTGGTGTTTACGCTCTAGCATCCACAAATATTAATCAATCTTGATCAAACTTTGTCAAAACAAGTATCATAAGTTCTCGGATGAGTTCGATTATGGGCCAGATCGGACCAGAATATGCTGAGTTATCTGCCCTTGAATGTCAAAAAATGCCGTTTTTGACTTTGTTTACACTCTAGCATCTACAATTATTGATCAATAACAAAACTTGGAGACATTGTTGGAGAACATAAGATCTCGGATTAGTTCGGTTTTCAGTATGATCTGATCAGAAAGATTAGAGTTATGTGCCCTTGAATTGATAAAATTGCTATTTTCGGCTGTTTTTTTACCTTGTTTATACTCTAGAATCTGCAATTATGAATCAATCAAGACAAAACTTGGACACAATGTTGGAGTCCATAAAATCTTGGATGAGGTCGATTTTCAGTTTGATCTAATCAGAAAGTGCAGAGTTATGTGCCCTTGAATTAGACAAAATTGCCATATTCGGCTGGTTTTGACCTTGTTAACACACTATATTCTACAATTATTTATCAATTCAGACAATACTTGGACATATTGTTGGGGACCATCCCCTGCAAATTGCTGTTCTTATGCTTATGAGTAGTTCAAGAACAGTACTTGAACATTGCGAAAAGTTCTTAATCTGTTCTTATAAGTTTTTAAGAACATCTGTACATGAACTGTTCAAGTACTCATCTTTTGGCACAGTTCAAGAACTTTTGAAGGACCTTTGGTTTTCTTAAAGTGTCATTAAACTATTCTTGGACAATTCAAGAACTTTTTTGGCACAATTTCATCCCAATTATATTCGTGAACTGTTCTTAATTGAATTTAAGATCATATCAAAAACATTTTAAGAATAAAGTGTGTTCTTTAAAGGTTCAAGTACTGCTCTTTGATATTACTTCTTAAACATTTTAAGAACATGTTAAGAACATATTTGTTACAAAAGAGCACTTTAAATGTTCTTGAATAATTCAAAGACTTTTTAAGAACAAATGATGTTCTTAAAATGCTCTACACATTGCACTTCAAGGTGACTTGAAGATATTATAAGAACATTTAAAGGATATATTAAGAATATGTTTGTCCCAGAAGTATCTTAAAGATGTTCCTGAGCATTTGAAGGATCTTTTCAGAACAAAATGTGTTCTTAAAAAGTTATTAACAGTGCTTGTGAAATACCTCCAGTCTATTTTTGTTGTTGTCTTCTAGTGTAAACTTCCTGTTGCTAAAGTTGGAGGGAAAGTATTTTCTTAATTTGTAATTTCCAAAGATATTCTTTATGATGATTTTCACCTATGTTACATAAATTTAGTGAATTTTAGAAGAATATAGAAGCTTGCTTATTGAAAAGACCAAGTAAAACAAAGCTTCAATTTTGGTGAGTGATCTATTGACTTTTGACTTTTACCAATCATACCCCACCCACATTTCTTATCCAGTAATATTGTTATGGTAAGTTTACCATGTTTTCCTTGGTTTTCTGGGGTACAGATTACATGCTCTGCTCAGAAACTTTTCCAATGTTTTCTCTGAAAAAAAATCTGAGGTCACCAGGGAATATTTTTCAAGCTTTCCTTGCAACTTTGGAACTTTCCGTGGACATCTAGGAGTGTTCTTGAAAAGTTTAATAACTGTTCCTGTTTGTTATCGATTCAAGAAATTCATTTGGAACAAAGTAATGGAAGTGTTCAAGTTGTGTTCAAGAACATTTTAAGAAATATCATAATACTGTTAGTTATCGTATGGTACTGTGGTTGTTTATCCTTTCCCAAACAGCAAAATTTTAGGGATGTCCTTTTCAAAAGCTGTTTTAGACAAAATAGAGATGTTGATACGGATATGGTAAATGTGTATGATAAAGCAGAGAAAACTTAAGAGACAAAAGGAGAAAATGCTGATTATCAGCAAATTCTTTTTTTGCCTCAATGTTTTCCCAAGCCTTTTCAATAGGGACGCCAAAGCCAGGTATTGTTTGAGAAAGGGTTAAGGTTTATGGAATGCAGATTTAAGCATAATATCCAAAGTTGAATTTAACAAAACAGAAATGTTAAATAGTAATGTGAAAAACTGTTCATACAGTATGGACTTGTCCGATAAAAGTGACTTTTTGATTTTGTCATTTCTTTTTAAGTTGGTTGCCTTAAAAATAGTATTGAAAGTAATAAAAGGCTTTTTGTTCATGATTTGATGTATGTCATTATTTTAAGTGTCCATGTAACATTCAAGTTTAATTTAAGAACTGGTGTTCTTGAAAAGTTTAATAACTGTTCCTGATCGATTCATGAAATTTATTTCGATAAGGTAACAAAAGTGTTCAAGTTGTGTTCAAGAACATTTCAAGAAATGTCATATTTGACAATATACTATTCCTGAATTATTCAAGAACAGTTCAGGAAAAAAATTTAGTATTGTTCCTTAATTGATTCAAGAACAGTTCAAGGGCTAAATTGATTTGGACCACTTCAAGTACTACAACTGTACTGATGTAATTAAAGTGTTCAAGTTGTGTACATGAACATTTTAAGAAATGTTATATTGGACAGTATGATTCTTGAAATATTCAAGAACAGTTCGGAAAAAAGGACACATGAACAGTACTTAAACTTTTCTTAAAAGTGTTCAAGAACCATTCAAGTACATTTAAAAAAATTGCTTAAAATGTTACCTGAACAGTTCAAGAACTGTGAGAAGAATAACAGTTCTTGTAAGGTTCATGTAATTTAGTTCTTGGACTGTTCGAGAACAGTTTTTAAGAACTTATTGAGAACAGTGTGTTCTTAAAAATTTGTCCAATATAACATTTCTTAAAGTGAACTTGAACAGATCTAGAGCAATTCTTGTCATTTGTTCTTGAACATCATAGGAAATGTACTTGAAATGTTCTAACAATTTTCGCAGGGGATAAGATCTTGGACGAGTTCGATTTTCAGTCTGATCTGATCAGAAAGTCCAGAGTTACGTGCCCTTGAATTTGACAAAATTGCCATTTTCGGCTGTTTTCAACCTTGTTTACACTCTAGAATCTACAATTATCAATCAATCAAGACAAAACTTGGACACAATGTTTGGGACCATAAGATCTCGGATGTGTTCGATTTCCAGTCTGATCTGAGTAGAAAATCGAGAGTTACGTGCCCTTGAATTGGGCAAAATTGTCATTTTTTGGCTGTTTTCGACCTTGTTTACACTCTAGAATCTACAATTATTGATCAATCAAGACAAAACTTGGACACAATGTTGAGGAGTATAAGATCTTGGATAAATTTGATTTTCAGTCTGATCTGATCAGAAAGTCCAGAGTAATGTGCCATTGAATTTGATAAAATTGCCATTTTTGGCTGTTGTCGACCTTGTTTACACTCTAGAATCTACATTTGTCAATCAATGAAGACAAATCTTGGACTCAATGTTGGAGAATAATAAGATCTCAGATGAGGTTGATTTTCAGTCAGATCTGACCAGAAATATGAGAGTTATGTGCCCTTGAATTTGATAAAATTGCCAATTTCGGCTGTTTTAGACCTTGTTTACACTCTAGAATCTACAATTATTTAAAAAAAAAACAATGTTGGGCACCGTAAGAGCTGGGATGAGGATGACCTTCACAACGTTATTGACCATAAGTTCATATTCAGTCTTAGTCATTAATATCAATTTAATTGAACATAAGTGTTGCTCATATCATTTTGGTTCAGGGGAGTGATATAGGACCATCATGGTCATCTTGTTCTAATAACAATTAATTTGTTCTAAAAATAGATCGGGTGTACCGATATATATTGACAAACCATCAGTGTTGTTATAAAATCTGCTTTATCGAAGCTGTAGTTACAATATTTTATAACAACACTGACGGAATTCAATGATCGTGAAAAAATTTCCCACTGCTTTGGCAGAGTTCACCACCAGTGAGTATGTGGAAACAAGGAAATGATTTCACAGGAGAAATAGGCCATAATATGGTAATCATTACCAGTTTGGCCCACTTTGTCAGGAACATTATTTATGTTTCTTGACCTTGATTGCTCTTTCACATGCAATAGTAAATAAACCCTTTCCCAAATGACGGAAATTTGGACTTTCCACTTAGAAAGCCGCTGCAGACGTCAATATGTATGTTGATAAAGGCAGGATTTGTGTAACATAAAGCCTAGAAAATATTGAGACAAAAGGAGAAATTGCTGATTATCAGCAATATCTTCTTTTGCCTCTATGTTTTCCCAAGCCTGTTCTACTAGGGACGTTAAAACCAGGTCTTGTTTTGGGAAAGGGTTAATCCTTTCCCATACATAACCTCTGGCATTCAAAACACACTATAGTTTTGTACTAGATCAAACCCACAAAAGTTCTTGCACCACCCTCCAAATGTTCTTTCACACATTTTAATTCTGAGTTTTTTGGGCAGAATGTAGTTGTAATAGAGTTTTAATACTAAATGAATTAAAGAACTGTTAATTGTTTAAAGGTAGAATACCCGTAATGTCGCCATTTTGAGATTCATAAATCATATTTTTTCGAGTGCCATCGTTATGCATCTGAGGTATTCAGGTACAGTCGTAAACATTCGGCGGTGGAAAGTTCCACCGTGGTATGTTTACGACCGCACCTGAACAATTCTGACGCCACTTGAATCAAATTAGGGGTAGACTACCTTAATGTTAATCTGTTAACATACCTATGTTTTCCCAAACGACACTTAACATTTAACATTGCTCAATATGAAATGCTGATAATAATAGGATTTGTGTACAATTTAAAAAAGGAAATATTGAGGCAATAGGAGAAAATGCATTTCTCAAACAAGACTCTGTTTTGACATCCCTTATAGAAAGGACTGGGGGAAAATATCAAAACAAAAAAACAACAACACTGATGTCAAAACCAAGTCTTGTTTGGGAAAAGGTTATGAAGAACAATTTTCTGTAAAAATTGATTCCTGTAGGGCAATATTATTGATGTTTTTTCATGTGACATGACTGGAGCTGGGTCTTGAAAAAAGCTCTGTAGCACAATGACTGTTCTTGACTCCCTACAAGACTATGAATGGCTTTGGAAAACATTGTGGAAAATGAAGAAATTGCTTGTGAAAAGCAATATCTTCATTTCCAACAATGTTTTTCACCCATTAAGACCAAAACTGTAAAGTTCCATTCATTTGACTTTGTCGTCTGCAACATTTTGAATTTGGACTAGTCTAAATTTTTGCTGTTTGGTAATGGGATAATCCTTTCCTAAACATCAAGTTTGTAGGCTGGTCATGATTCTCATTCCTTTCCCAAACAAGACCTGGTTCTGACATCTATTATAAAAAAGGCTTGGGAAAACATTAAGGCTAAAGAAAAAAAGTTGATTACCGGCATTTTCTCCTTTTGCCTTAATATTTTCTTTGCCTTTTCATTAACTTCCATTCTGCCGTCTGCAGCAGCTTTCAAATGGGAGCAGTCTAAAATGACATTGTTTGGGAATGGATTTACCCATTACCAGATGACAAATTTTTTGGCTGGTACAAATTCAAAGATGTTGCAGACGACAATTTCAAATTAATTAAATCTAGAATTGTTTTGGCTTTTTAGATGGAAAACATTGTCAAAAATGAAGAAATTGCTTATCACAAGCAATTTCTTCATTTTCCGCATTGTTTTCCAAAGTGTTTTTATCCTGTTTGGTGTTAGAAAGTGTCACTGTTTGGTAACAATGACAATTTGGGCTATTTTTATCGGCTTGAAATTTGGACCATAAAGCCTGAGCTGTTCAATTAGCACATCAGACTTTCAATCATGAGGTTGCGGGTTCAATCCCTGGCCTTGGCAAACATGATGTTACATCCTTACTGGCAAAATTGTCACCCACCAATGATTTGATAATCGTTGACCTATATGGCCAGCAGCTTGAGGCTCAGTAAGGATATTGTGGTAGTACTGGTATAAGAAACAACAGGAATCCATGGTTAGGTGCTCCAGCTGCCAGGATATGACCGTAGCAGTTGGCAGAGGCGTTAAACTCCAATAGCAATCAATTAGAAAAGCATGAATCTAGATCAGACTGTGTATATGCACAGGCTGATCTGGAACCATGTTGGTCTCAAATGCCATGAAAAGCCTGTTTCCCATAATGTCAACCAAGCACAATCATTGTCATAATTTTTATACACTTTTCAACAAAAACCTCGTAACTGCAGCTTAAACAAGCTGCAGTTATGAGGTTTTTGTTGAAAAGCAGCGTTTTCTTCTTTCTTTCCAGGGGATCACCATCGTAACAATGAGAATATGGACTATTTCTATCAACTAGAAATATGGAAGGGCAACATTAATGGAGTTCTAAAAGCGGCGCGTCAACGGGATGAGCTCTCAGACTGGCTCGTGGCCATGACTCCGATGGGTACGTAAAAATAGAAACATTTAACCCTTTCCCAAACAGCAAAATATTAGGGTGATCCATATCAAAAGCTTATGCAGACATCAAAATGGATGTTGAAAAACACTAAATTTGTGTAAAATATAGCTTAGAAAATGTTGAGGCAAAAGGAGAAACTGCTGGTCATCAGCAGTTTCTCCTTTTGTCTCAATGTTTTCCCAATCCATTCCTATTACGGATATCAAAAACTGGTCTTGTTCTGAAAGTTCTAAAAGCGGTGCGTCTGTGATGAGCTCTCAGACTGGCTCGTGGCCATGACTCCGATGGGTACGTAAAAATAGAAACATTTAACCCTTTCCCAAATGGCAAAATATTAGGGTGATCCATTTCAAATGCTTATGCAAACATCAAAATGGATGTTGAAAAACACTAGATTTGTGTAAAATATAGCTTAGAAAATGTTGAGGCAAAAGGAGAAACTGCTGATTATCAGCGTTTACTTATTTTGCCTCAATAGTCCCTAGACTAGGCTCCATTTGACTGAAACCGACTGATATGTGGGACTGATAACACAGAGCACAGTGAAGGTGCTAGTTGGGGAGCCTAGTCTCCTATCTGTCAATGTTATCTCAAGCCTTTCTATTAGGGATATCAAAAACAGTACTGGTCTTGTTCTAAGAGTTCTAAAAGCGGTGTGTCAATGTGATGATTTGTCAGACAGGCTCGTGGCCATGACTCCGATGGGTAGGTAAAAATAGAAACATGAAAATAGATATAGCAAAATACTGCAGCTTGTCAGGCCAACAGACCTTAACCCTTTCCCAATCTGTAAAATTTAAGAGATTTTTAGCTCACCTGAGCACGAAGTGCTCAAAGTGAGCTATTGTGATCACTTTTTGTCCGTCCGTCCGTCTGTCCGTCCGTCTGTCCGTCCACAATTTCTTCAAACATCTGGTTTCAATTGAATTTTCGAAATACTTTAAAAAACTTCTCCAAAACAACTGGACCAATTTTAACCAAACTTCACAAGAATCTTCCTTATATGAATCTCTTCCAAATTCCTTAAAAAATTATGTGTAGAACTTTAATTTTAATTTAACTAATTAAATAAAATTTCCAAAATAGACCTCTATTGTATCTCTTCAAGAATTCTGTAGTCTTAAAGTCTTAAAGCTAGAGGAGCAATACATGACCATCATGGCCCTCTTGTTTTCCTCTTGATGTTTTTATTTCAAGGCCAGATTGTTTATGCCAATTTCTGAGATTGCTCTGCATCCTTCCATTCAAGACCAAATATTTTCTTCTATCAAGAAAAGAAAACTAACGTAATCCTTTCATTTGTGCATAAAGACTTTCTTTTCTCAGACAGCAGGCATTTGGAGACAACTTGAAATTATCTGTGTTTTCCTCTTTCTCTCCTTGAGTTTTCTAAACCTCTTTTTCTTAGGATTTCGGGTAATGTATAGAAAAGTATTAGATGGACAGGGCAAGCATTTCTGTCATTTTTGTAAAGTGCTAATTTTGCTTCTAGGGCTGAAACCTTACAGAGAAATCTGTCCATTTAGGATTTATGTAATCTTATTTTTCAGGGCCTGTTTCAACCCTTTATCAATTGACAAAAATTCAGACTTTTCTGCTTTAACCCTTTCCCAAATAAGACCTGGTTTTGACGTCCCTAATAGAAAAGGCTTGGGAAAACATTGAAACAAAAGAAGAAACTGCTGATAACCAGCAGTTTCTCCTTTTGTCTCAATATTTTCTGTGCCATATTTTACACAAATCCTATCTAATAACATCCAATTTGTCACTTGTGGCAGGTTTTGAAGTGGATCACCCTAAAATTTTGTCGCTTGGGAAAGGGCTAGCACAGGAAATACTGAGATAAAATATGAAAATGCTGAACCAGCATTTTCTCCTTTTGCCTCAATATTTTTCGTTATGTACTTTTGATATGTAAAATTCAGAGCTTGTTTTTGTAAGGGATAAGAGAGAAATCAGTCAAATATAGGCTGTATATAATGTGACTGTATTATGGCTGATTTTGATGCATTAGTCTGGTTTGGGATATAGACAAAAATGTCTGGAAACCTTAGCTCGCTCTGAGTCAATTCTGTGTTTATACTGGTATCAGAAATATACCAGGATCACATGGTAAGGTCCCAGCTGCTGAAAGAAAATTTAAAAATTGTTTAACCCTTTCACAAACAAGAACCTACTTTTGAGATCCCTATTAGAATGAACTTGGGAAAATATTAAGACAAAAGAAGAAAATGCTGATAAGCAGCATTTTCTCTTTTTGCCTCAATATTTTCTGCATTGTATTATACATAAACTCTTTCTTCATCTTCATCTATTTTGTCGTCTGCAGCAGCTTTCAGATTGGAACAGTCTAAAATAAAATATTTGTTGTTTGGGAAAGGTTGTTTAGTTTTATCAAGCATTAATCCAGCTATTGCCATAAATCTGATATTTGGCAAGACAGAAAGTTAAAAGATAGTCAACATTCCATTTGTTAGGTTGGAAAATGTTGTAAAATACAGCTTGAATAACCATTTGTCGAAGTGTAAGATTATCTGATATGGTGTAATATGGGAAGTTGAAGAAAGTCAACATAAAATATTGTAAAAGTCTGACAAATTTTCAGCGAATCCCAAGTGAATAAAAACATTCATCAGTTACAGTAAACAGGAAATATTGTGTACAAATGAATGACATGTGATGTAAGATGTAAACCGCAGACACATGTTAGGTTAGAATAGAATTTCTGAAAATGACAGATGCCTAATGAAATTATCTTTTATAGAACATTACCAGATGGCAAATTTCTAGCCTGGTCCAAATTCAAATATGTTCCAGACGACAATTTTGAGGGAACAAAATTTTGACTTCCTTGGTCTTTTTTTTTTTTTTTTGTAGAAAATATAGTGGGAAATGAAGAAATTGCTTGTCGCAAGCAATTTCTTCATTTTCAGCAATGTTTTCTAAAGCATTTATCTTGTTGGACAATTTAAAATATCAAAATGTGGTAATGGGCACCCACAATCCTTGTTGATGACATCTGACAATTACATAACGATGACACATACTAGGTTAAAATAGAATTTCTGAAAATGATGGATGCCTAATGAAATTATCTGTGAACACAAAAGTGTCATGGTAAACATTTTTTTTTACCCCAAATTAGCATCCGCCCACACTCCTTGCAAATGATATCTGACAATAACATAACTCACCATTACCAGATGACATAATTTTAAGCTTGTTCAAAAAGATGACAATTTCAAGTAACATTAACCCATTACCAAATGATAAAATTTTAGGGTGGTCCAAATTGAAAGATTCTGCAGACGACAATTTCAAGTGAAAGGAATTCTTAATTTTTAGGTCTTTTTGGATCAAAAACATTGTGGGAAATGATGAAATTGCTTGTCACAAGCAATTTCTTCATTTTCCACAATGCTTTCCAAAGCCATCTTTTCGTAAGGAGTCAGAAAGAGTCATTGTGGGATAAGGGGCTAAACATGAATCTTACAGAAGAAAAGATTGTGGGAAATGTAGAAATTGCTTGTTTCAAGCAATTTCTTCATATTCCACAATGTTTTCCATAGCCATTATCTAGTAAGGAGTCAAAAAGAGTGTTAGTGTGGGAATGGGTTAAGTTCCATTACTATATTACAAAATTTTAAGCTTGTCCAAATTGAAAGAAGTTACTGACGACAATTTCAATGTTTTGAACTTTGGAAACTTTACAACTTTTTCGGTAGAAAGCATTGTGGGAAATGAGGAAATTGCTCGTTACAAGCGATTTTATCTTTTTGGGCATCAAAAAGCGCAAATGTCTCATAATGGTTTAAAGTTGGCTTAAAATTTTTGTCATGACTATTATTATGTTGTCAAGTGGGAAAGAGTGAACATGCATTTAGTAACTATATAATGAAGAAATATGCCACAGTAGAAATTAAGTCACCTAATTCCTGCAATAATCTCTGCTATTTACAAGTGATGTGATCACAGTTGGGTAATTGCCAGACATAACTCGTTTACCATGTCTACAAAAACTGCATGTTTTGTATATAAGATTGAGCCAGGTTCTGGAAAAAGGGTCCTTATGGTATCTTAAGACCAACATGGATTCAGATCAACCTGTACCTGATTTCTAGTATTTCTCTTTATTCTTCAATATTTTCTGTGCCATATTTTACATATTAGATAGAGGCTGTATAGTAGATTCTATGCAAAATAAACATTCAAATGTGTGCAGCGCATTGAATGTTTGTATCACGTAGAATCTACTATACAGACTCTGTCTGATTCAGTGTTCGTTAGCAGTTCATTGGAGACTTGGCGTGGATATGTATAGACGTCACATAAACTAGCAGGCAGCCAGTTTATGCGAAATATAGCGGCGAAATTTTAAAATATACTGCAATTTCATTGGTCCATAAAGTAGGTCGAACACTAAACAAATTTTATCTTTATCAACATCCAATTTGTAGTTTGAAGCTGGTTTCTAATAAGAGAAGTTCGACATAGTAGGTATTTGGGAGAAAGTCAACTAATTTGACCCTATGGCAGTAAAAACAAACATATTTAGCTACAAAATAGGAACTGATGCTTTTCTGTACCATTTACTTTCATTTTATGTATGAAGGAAAATGTTAAAGTAGCAAATTAATCTAGGAGCCTATAAAAGTGATTTTATGGGTTAGGCTTGTAAGACACGAGCTCATAAAATATATGAGAAACAAGGTTGCTACTTGTGTGTACTTGGTAACAGATTTACCTACATTTCATGTCAGAAATTTTGGATAGCATAGCAGCAGGAACTGTCCCTTTTCCAAACCACAAAAATGTGTCCATTTTGAAAGCTGATAAAGATGACAAAATGGATGTCAATTAAAATTGGATTTGTGTACAAAATTATACCACAAAAATTACTGAGGCATTAGGAAAAATTCATAATCACTAGCAGCCAGCTATATTCTGGCTTTAATATCTTAGTGTATTAGAGAACAACATTGATCTTGATTAGACTGTGCGTATGCACTGGCTGCATGATCTGGATCATGGCTCATATTCATAACTCTCATTTATTTTTTCAGCCTCGTTTGACACATGGATGTCTGTGTGTGGAGACTATGCCCTGCAGCTAGAGTCCGATGGCCAGTACCATAAGCCAGTCAGCTATTTTCTGGCTTGTCATAAATTACATTAGAGAACAACATGGATCTCGATCAGACTGTGCGTATGCACAGGCTGATCTGGATCCATGTTTGTCTCAAATGCCCCAAAGTGAGCTTGATAACACATACTATGTTTATGTACCAGTATATATTTTTCAGCATCGTTTGACACATGGATGTCTGTATGTGAAGACTATGCTCTACAACTAGAGTCAGACGGCCAGTACCACAAGGCAGCCAGCTATTTTCTGGCTTGTCATAAAGTATATGAGGCCATTAAACTATTCAAAAGACACAAACTCTTCAAGTAAGTCCCAAATTTTGTGTTGTGTTAACATACTGGTTAATTTAGCGACAATCAATCCAGGGTTTGTGGGTTGAATGTCTACCTGGCCAGTACCATAAGGCAACCAGCTAGTTGCTTGCTTGTCACAAAGTATATGAGGCTATCAAACTATTCAAAAGACAAACTCTTCAAGTGGGTGATTTCAAAAAAAAAGAGGATTTTTTTTCAAAGTGAGCTACAGAAGATATTTTAAAAGCTTTTGATGAGCTTTTTGTCCTTAAATAAGTGTTGCCTTAGTGTTAAGATATATTCAAAATTTCATGAACATATCTTGATAAATAAAAAATTTATGACAAAAAATGATGCTAAAATTGTCCCTAGTGAAACGATTTTTGTGTGACATTTTCTGATAACATCATTATTATGACTGTTATTACATAAAGTGTAGGTATTTGGTGATGGAAACTTAGTATTTAAATGAAACTTTGACTTATAATCTTTATCTTCTTAAAGGTTTCAGATGCATATTACCTTATTTAGACTATACATTCCGGGTTTATAACATACAACATGCTAACGAAAATTTTGTCGAAATTTACTTGATTCTCAATGTATTTTGGTCTTATTTGATTTCTGTAGAATTGCAACCTGTTAATTAAGTTAATTTGATGATGTTGATATTATAAGATTAAAATAAGCATAAAACTATTGTTGCATGTCTTTACACTTTGATCTGCTAGAGCTATATCTGTAGGTACCCCAAATTGTCCCTAGTGAAACATTTTGTGTTTGGGTGATTATAATTGTTCCCCATCTTTTTCAAATGTGCATTCTTTTATATTTTCCTAGAGAGTTTGTTCCAAAAAGATCACGAGCAATAGAATAAATGAGAGGAGGATGTGTATTTGGTATCTGTCATCTGAAAACAAATGTCCCCAGTGAAACACAATTTTGTTGCATGACACTATATCAGTCTAACTGTTTAAAGATCTTAAGTTTAGGATGTTGCCTGGTTACTTCTGTTTACTTGTTGTAAAAATAGGTTATTTTCTAATATTTCACAAGACATTTTTCTTGATATCCCCATGGCGTAGGTTAAATATCAAAGACATCATTTTCTAAATTTCTGACAGCAAAATTGTACTTATATATTGATATTAAATCTAAAAAGCAATTGCCATGTTTGAAATTATAGAAAAAATGAAATATGAACAATAAC
Source organism: Fragum sueziense (assembly GCA_963680895.1). Taxonomy (NCBI): domain Eukaryota; kingdom Metazoa; phylum Mollusca; class Bivalvia; order Cardiida; family Cardiidae; genus Fragum; species Fragum sueziense. The sequence goes on from CAVMGG010000495.1 coordinate 131,276, forward strand.
AAATTAGTCTTATTTATCCTGAGCCTAACAATTTTATGTCCCCAGTGAAACTGTTTCGGCTGCATTTGTATCTGGTGACTTTTTTTTCAGAATCTTTTCCTATTTCAATTTGTATACATCTTTAATTGAGTCTTTGGACAATAATCTTTACATTCAAACTAAACAAGAATCAAATTGAATTCTTCTACCATTTATTTCGGTATTTTAGCTTTAAAAATGTAGGTAAAGCTTAGAAATATGTGCCAGTTGGTTGTTTCAGACCATGGAAAGATACCAGAATTTATTAATCTACAAGGCCTTGTCAATGATACATACAAATTTCATGTACATTTTATCAGCTTCTAAACAGAAGAAGGCTTAAAACAATTTTGTTCATATTTTTGTCCCCAGTGAAACGCACTTTCCCGTTTCTTTGGTGCCATGTAAACTACTTGTGGCTACTCGTAGAAAAACGGTTTTTGGCTTATCTGTAGCTATGTGTTCATTGTCACATTAGATAGCACTACAGCTATTTTCCTAACATATTGCGTCTTTTACAGAAACTTTTATTAGTGATAAATGAAAAAACAGAGCAAAATTCTACTTCAAATTCTCATAAAATTTGATACATCTTGCAGAAGTAGCAAATTTTTGTATCAGATTGTAGCTTTACCTATGCTACAAACAAATAAGACAAATAATCTTTCAATTATATAATTTTTCCAAGGCTTACGATGTCTAGAAAAAATCAGATATCCTTAAAAAATGAGTCAATGGATTTGAACAAATTCAAAATTAAAAAGTAAATAGTCTTTGTCCTCCACCTTCCAATGTACATTTTCTGAAAATTTGACATATTAGCAAAACATTTCTAGAGAAAACATCAGCAAATGATTATTTTAATTTTTGACACCCAATGTCACACTTTATCCTCTTTTTTTTTGAAACCACCCAAGTGAGTAACTAATGAGTTGGTGACATAAACTGGTTAATTTAAAGTTATAACAGGGTCATGTAACTTTGATGAATAATTCAAAATTGACATTTTTGTGTCCCTGTATCGAAAGATTGGGGACATATTGTTTTACTTGTGTCCGTCTGTCTGTTGGTCTGTCTGTCGGAAAACTTAAGATTGGCCATTTCGGGAGCATTTGTGTTCCAGAAACACGTCATACTCGAAATGATTTAAGGTACATAGTTAGTCCATCCCTAATGAGATTCATGCGACATTGGAATTATTCGGGCGACTTTGTAATCATTTAGCGAGGAATGTTACATCATCGAATGTTTACAGCGTTGCCCGAATCCCCAATGAATGTTAAAGACGATGTATGAAAAATTTCGACGTTGCCTGAATCTTATTAGGGATGTAGATCTACCTGTATCTCTATAAGTCTAAAATTGATTTCTTTATTAGTCTCATTGAGGCAATGTGAATATCTATCTGCTATTCTCTTATTTCTGAGACAGGATTGCTTTAGCGAATGTGCGATTATCTCCCATTGATCCTGCTCTAGTGATTAGGGTTGAAAATGTCAGGATTTGTATTACAATTTAGCAAAGAAAATATTGAGACAAAAGGAGAAAATGCTGATTATCAGCATTTTCTTCTTTTGCCTCAATATTTCACAAGCAAATATAAAGTTAAGTTTGAATGTCTGATTGTTTTTTTTTTTTTGTTTCAGAGAAGCGATTGCTCTAGCAAAGGTGCGATTATCTCCCCTTGACCCAGCACTAGAGGACCTGTATACATTATGGGCACAACAACTCACTAAAGATGGCAATTACGAACAGGCTGCTAAATGGTAAGAGAGCATAGGAAAGATTTTAGCTAGAGTTTGAGAAAAGGGGGCTTATTGCATTCAATGCCAACATGGATCCAGATCAGCCTCCATTTATAACAATATTATCCAATATTATAAGGCAGGGTCACAGGCAGGGCTACAGATAAGTGGCGGTGAAGACATTCTAACTTTCTTATTTCAATTCCAAACCCTATGTTGTGGGTATTCATTTGAATCGTCTCGACGAGACGATACAAATGAGTGCCCACAACATAGGGTTTGATGAACAATAACAAAATTAATGCAGTTTGAAAAGTCATCACCCCCTCTTACCTGGAGTTCTGGTCACAGGTTTGATCCCTGGCCTCACCAATTATTCGGATGAGACTATAAACCGAGGTCCCATGCTCTTCGATCACATCCCACTCAACAGCTTATTTCATACAGAAAGACCAAAAATATGAAATCTCATTCTTTTGTATTGGTTGTCTGCAAAATCTTTGAATTTGGACCAGTCTAGAATTTTGCCATCTGTTAAATGGGTTAAGTGTGGAAAAGATTACATGATCAATTCATCATGACTGATCTATGTTGAGATTTTATGGGGTTGTAACAGTTATTTTATTGAAGTAAGGTTGAAGCAAATAAAATTTTATGTTTATCATCTGTTAATTAAGTACATTCTGATTTTTTAGTTATAATGACCTATTATTATGGTGACCTTTTGGAATAATCGAGGTCAATCACCCCAAATTTGAGCCAAGCCCAGATAGCTCAGTTGGTAAAGTCAGGCTCTGCCAATCCAGGGTCGTGAGTTTGAACCACAGATTGGCCAATATCAATCATTGAATTGTCCATATTGAGACTTGTAGACCACAAATGAAATTGCATCATAACTAAAGTAAAAAAACGCAGATTATTCTTATGGACTATGATTGGAGGTAGATACTGGTAGGTAGTATCAAAAAGTAGTTGGTGATTGGTTTGAAAAGAGATTTCATTTTCTCCTTTTGTCTCAATGTTTTCCCAATCTAGCGCTTGTTCAGGAAACGCATAAGTATGATCTACCATGTGAGAATTCTGGAAATTTCAAGACAGAAAATAATGGTGTTAAGTAGCATTTTGCTTCATGTGCATCTGACATCCATATTTTACAAGGTATTTAACCCTTTTCCCAAACAAGACCTGGTTTTGACGTCCTTAATAGTAAAGGCTTTGGAAAACATTGAAACAAAAGAAGAAACTGCTGATAACCAGCGGTTTCTCCTTTTGTCACAATATTTTTTATGCCATATTTCACACAAATTATATCTTTAGTAACTTCCGTTTTGTCATTTGTGGCAGTTTTTGAAGAGATCACCCTAAAATGTTGACGTTTTGGAAAGGGTTAATTTATCTTGCCATTCTACTGTACCTTTTATTTTCTTGGAAAAAGATCTTCAAAGGTTTTGCAGCAAGAATATTTCAGATGAGACACTAACTGTTTTCCAAAACAAGACCTTGTTTTGACGTCCCTAAGAGAAAAAAGCTTGGGAAATTATTGAGACCAAAGAAGAAAATATTGAGAACCAGTATTTTCTCCTTTTCTCTCTATGTTTTCTGTGTTATATTGTACACATATTCTGTCTTAATCAACATTTGCTGTCTGCAGTAGCTACCAAATTCCCAAATCGTAATAGTTTTAACCCTTCTCATGCTGTTCGCGTCATATTCCTGTTTTGACCAAGGCTATGGCAGGCAGTACAGACTAAGATCAGCCTGCACAGACGTGCAGTCTGATCTTAGCATACACAGCCTGCTTTCTATACAATTACTGTGGCAAAAACTTTAGATTAACTTATTAAAATGTCTCTTAAATTTTTGAGTTCAAAGTTATAGGCAGCAGGACAAGGGATAAATTGTTTGCTGTTTGGAAAAGAGTTTTGAGAGGATCTAAATAATAGTGTTGATTGTGCTGAACAAAAGTACATTTTAATTAGACACAATAAAACAATAAAACAAGATGTTGTATGATTTTTATGTCAGCTTGAAAAGGAAGCATGGTTTATGATCATTGATAACACTTTCTATTAACTCTTTCCAAATGACCACTTTTTGGGTAGTCCGAATTAAATGCTGATTCAGACAATAAAATGGATATAATATGAATAGGTTTTGTGTAGAGGCAATTAGGTCCTTTCACTTATGTTTTAGTCTGTACCCGCAGAACACACTTCTGGAGGCAAAAAATGGGTTTATGGGAAATCAACATTTTATACATGAAAATTGTTACTAAAAATAGTCACAAATCGACATTATCAAAACAAGGCTCCCTAAATATGTGGAGAAAACAATGATGATGCATGTGCATTCAATATACAGCGATAAAGAGCATGTGCATTTAACATTAAAATGCTTTGGGTTCGAGAGTATTGTTACCAAAACGCTTTGGGATTGAGAGTATTGTTACTTCCGGAGGCTGTTGGGTGGGGGGGGGGGGTGTTCTTAGATGAAATAACCTAATATATATCACTGTTTATTCTTTTGTCTCAAAATTGTCCAACACTGTTTTTACTATTGTTGGTAAAAGCAGGTCTTGTTTGGGAAAGGGTTAACATAGAAAGTGGTTAACCTCTTTCAAAAATATTGTACTCCTGAATGAAAAAATGGTGGACTTAATGCTTGGTGCCAAGATCAAGGTCATGTATCAAGGTCATAGTCGTTTATAAAGGCTTTTCAGGGGCATTAATTTTATGTTTCAGAAATTATTCTTCTTTTCTTCGTAATGACATGACACATTGCTAATCTATTGTCAGTAAAGAGAGCAATAAATGTTAATATCTTGAATATTTTTGTGTCTGAAATGCTACAGATGCCGTCAGTTTGTGGTTATAAACTGCTTCATGTGAGAGAAAAATGCTGCTTTGACATGATCAACCTGTTTCTTTGTCCTTTTACTACATGCAAATGGTTTGTTAGTGGAAAGATAAAAGGAAGAAGTAACACTTAATTCTCAAGTTATTGCTTAAAATGATAGAAAATAAGGTAATATTTGCTTCTAAAAAAAGATAATTGTGCCCTATGGATGTATACTTAAACATTGTGCTTTTGGTCAGTCACATTCGAAAATGTCTACAGATTTTTGAAGGTGGCCGACAATTTTAAGTTTCTTTAGTTATGTATGAGATTCAAATCTGGAATGCTTCTGCAAAACATATATCATTCTAGAACTTGTCCTATTTCACTGGACAACATGACACCGATTTGCGCAAGAAAATATTTTCTCGCAATAAGAAAAGTTGTGAACAAGAAACTCCAATATTCTTATTTTTCTGTTTGGGTGGGATGCTATTTTCATTCATTTACATGTTGGTGATGGGAACCAGCTTTACAATTCTGATGTTTATAGCTTTGTTTACGGCATCTAACTTCTTGGATAAAAACCCATAATGCACCCACATTAACCTGGGAAAACTTTATTTTCATGGTTGAAGTCTACACTGCCCTCCAAAAGTTCCTTCACACTGATATTTTCTTGTTCTATAATCCATGTAAATACCTATCTTCTTCAGAAATAGTTGTCTAAATTGAAATGTAGTATTTTTTCAAAACTTTGCTTTGTCCTTGTAAAGAAAATTTCATAATTATGTTATCCATTGAAAATTATTGTGATGGATGTCCGAAACTTGATAGAGGCTTCAGAATCTAAAAATTGAAAATTCGTCAAAAATGCTCCCTTTGCATACCAGTCATAAACTTTACTAAGATAAAATTTATTTTGTATTTTTGTTGATACATTTTAGATAATACATTTTTTAAAAGATATCTGCAAAAATTGAAACAAAATTGCTTGGTGATGGGACTTTCCCATGACACTGCGTTCAGTGGGTGTTTTTCACATATTTTCAAAGTTCGGAAAATGTGACCTATTCTGCGATTTCATCTTTTAGTAGTCTGGGTATCATTGACAACTAGACCTCAGAAGTATTCTCCATAGACAGGGAAAACCCGTTTTTGCAAAATTATTTTACGTGACACGAGGATTTGCTTCTTTACAAGTGAGGTATTACATTGATTTCAGTAAAATTAAACTTGAGTGTGAAGGAACTTTTGGAGGGCAGTGTATGTTAATTGAGTGCCTTAACCATCGACCTGCTGAGTTTTAATATTATTTCAAATAAATATTCAATTGTAGAGACATTTCAAGGTTTTTCCACAATTCAATGGAAAACAGGCTTATCAGAATCCATGTCTGTGCAAGCTTATCTTAGTCTATACCTTCTGTCAAAGGTTAAGTCACAGCAGGTATATGACGTGAACAGCTTGAGAAGAGTTAGGAAAACATTGTAACAGCCTAGAAAATATTGGGGCAAAAGGAGAAAATGCTGATCATCATCATTTTCTTCTTTTACCTTTATCTTTTCCCAAGCCTTTTCTGTTAGGGATGTCAAAATCAGATCTTGTTTAGGAACAGGTTGATATTGATGGATCTTGTTTCTTTTCAGTCACCTGGCCATGAAACAAGTGCAGGATGCAGCCAAGTTGTTGGCAAGACGTTACGACCAGTCCAGTCTGCGTACAGCGGCGCACATTTCTATGATCGCGAATGACAAACAACAAGGCCTGATGTACACACAGAGGGTAGTACAACAACATTTACTGCAGCACGAGTGGAAGGAGACGTACACATTCTTACAGACGCAGAAAGAAACTCAGGTGGGTTGCTAACTGTAGAGTATTTGATAATTATACCTTCGCAAACAAAAAGAAGGGGTATATACTATATAGGAATCACATCTGTCCACAATTTTTGAAAGCTCAAATCACCCCAAAGGGTAAGACAGATTTTATTGAAAATTTTCAGGAATGATAACATGACATGGACATTCCCACGAAGAAACTTTTTCGCTCTTCGAGGTCAACTGAGGGAGATATGACTTTGAATTTTTTACTTGCATGAAGAAATTTATTTGCTCTCCTAGGTCAGCCAAGGGAGATATGACTTTAAATTTTTTACCTGGGCTGATTTCTTGTGAGCGCAACGCCTCCCAAATGGCTGGACTGATTTTGATGAATATCCACACAAATGATTAATCCATTACCACACAATGACTCCTTTTGACTCCCCACAAGATAGTGACTTTGGAAAACATCATGGAAAATGAAGAAATTGCTTGTGACAAGCAATTTCTTCATTTCCAACAATGTTTTCTATGTAAAAAGACCAAAAATGTAAAATTTCATTCACTTGAAATTGTCGTCTGTATCATCTTTGAATTTGTTAACATGACATGGACAATTGCATGAAGAAATTTATTTGCTCTCCTAGGTCAACAAAGGGAAATAATTTGACTTTGAATTTGTAACCCGTGCTGGTGGGGGTCATGAGTCTGCTCTGCGACAGTCCTTATTTTGTACCGAAGATAGATTTTTGATATGAGCGGATTAAAGGTATTCCATCCATCATAAGATACCACACACTTTGTGCATCATCCGTGGCAAGGCAAATTGACTAGGGTATTACAAGTTAATTTCTTTTGCCACGAATGACACTCGAAGATGCACATAGTGTTTTCAGCTTAGACGCATAGAAAGGAGAAATGTTTTCTTTCTTAAAGGGTTACTGCAATGTCATCTGGGCTCTAGCAAATTCTTGTCCAATCAACTACAGATTAAGTTCAAACTTATCGCAAAACGTCTCAAAGTTCCTGCTTTATGCTATGGTAGTACTGTTCAGAGAAATACAACAGGGGACTACAGGCAATACTTGGTTAGATGCTCCAACCATCACTGAAATGCTGTTGAAAATGTTCTAAATTTATGCATATCATACAGACCAAGATATGTAATTTCACACTTAAGAACACTCTTCTAGTCATGTAGAATAGATCTATTTTCATTATTGTATATCATGTCTTCATTGTTCATTCAATCTGTGAATAAATTAACCAAATTTCTACAATTTAAATGCAAATTGACCTCAATGTATCTAGATATCTTTTGTTTCAACGCTTAACATCCAATTTGACATTTTGTCACTTTGAACCTTATTATTTTACGCCCGAAGGGTTGTATTATGTTTTGGCCATGGTCTTCCATACGTCTGTCTGTCTGTTAGCAATTTCTTGTGTGCACAACTCCTCCTTCAGTTTCAATCGAAATTTCATCAAACTTGCCACAATGGATTTTCATGGTGTCTAGTCATGCACACCACTCACAGAATTCATATAACTCTTTGCATTCTTGAATTACTTTGCTTGAATTGAAAAAATTGTTAATTTTACTGACATACACAAAATTCATAGCAATTGATCAAATTCCGACACCTATCTTCTAGCTGCAGTATTTTAGTGTAACAATTAAATCTTTTTCCTCATTGTGACATGTCATTATATGACAACCATACTCCCACATGGTGGTAGGTCACTGATATAAATGCACACTAATTAATCCTTTCCTATATAGTACTTAAAGAAATTGAAGACAGCAAAATTGGAGATTTAAAATGCCAAAAAAATCATAATATTATCTGCTTTAGCTTGGAAAATAATGAGAGAAAAGGCTTTTAAAAGACTGACAAACAAAGTCTTTCTCCTCATGTGAGTTGTCATAAAAACCATACTCCCACTCCTGAAATGGTGGTTACTAACTTATATAATTGTGCTAGAATTAACCCTATACAAGATTGCAGAAGCTTAGACATGTCCACTTTGAAAGATGCTGCGAACAATAAACAGAAATATTTGTGTAAGAATAAGTATTAGATCTATCTCTTTATTTCAATATTTACGTTTCTTTGTTGTATTATAAGCAAATCCATTTTGTTGTCTGCAGCAGCTTGAAATCTATATTTTGTTGTTGAGGAAAGGTTTAATTGATCAATTTACCAGTCATTCACCAGTTCATCCAAAATTCACTTCTTGCATAAGTTTCTCTTAGCCCATTAACAGACGGCAAGATTTTGGACTGCTCCTATTTGAATGGTGTTGCAGACGACAATTTCAGGTTGAGGGGCCGCGGCTGTGGCGCATTTGGTAGCGCATCTCATTCGAGAGGTCACGGGTTCGATACCCGGTCGCGGCCAATACCCGTTCTGACAAAAATGTCTCCCATCAATGGTTTGATATTGTGAACCTATGTGGGCGAGCAACTGAAGGCTCGGTTAGGGTGTTGTGGTAGTACTGGTATGAGAAACGAAAGGAATCCATGGTTAGGTGTTCCAGCAGCCGCAATATTTCCATAGCAGTTGAAAACAGCACAAAACCCCCAAAAAACAAACTGATGTGTATCCAAAGGCATCACTGTTTAGGAAAGAATTATAAGGACTCGAAAGTTTAATTGTTGTAGTTTGACACTTTAATGTCATTCTAATGGACTTTTAAAAATGCATTAAAGTATATCATTGATTAACAACACCAAATTTATATTGATGTTTAATACTTTTGCGGTTACTGAGCTTTTTCTCTCATCCTGTTGCAGTGCATTTTTGGGTATACAATACACTGGGTATGCATTTTAGCAAGGATCGGGAATTAAGGCCCTTATACAGTGGGGTATCCAGGCAGTTTGTAATGTTAAAGGCAATGAATGTACAGTTTTGTTGAGTTTCCTTGGCTGAAGAAAGCAGGGGACATAGGAGGGGACAGTGGTACTTCTCTTAAAGTGACATTTCACATTTATTTTTTCAAACATTTTACTTTTATTTATCTGAAAGAGCATATTTTTTATGAAAATTCTGAAAATTGCAAGCCAAACTATTGAACCGTTTACGAGAAATATATATTTTTGTGCTGAAATTAAACAAATTGTTGTGGACAACAGTTCAGATTGATATGGAATTTGTCATTTCTGTCTCAAATTTAAAGATGTAATTTTCGCTTCAAAATAATAACTTCAAAAAGAAAAATGATAGCATTTCTATGCATTAGAATAACCAATCTTTGCATCAAGACATACTTTGAAAAATGAAATTGGAATGTTATGTCCCTTTAAGGGGGTGGTTGGGAGTGTTCCTCCAGGAAAAATTTGGAGATGTTTGGTGTGATTTGGTGGCATCTTAGACTCTATTTCTTCATAATTCTATTCAGAAAAATCATATTTAAAAATCTTATGTTGAATCATCTACTTCAAGGCTTCTGCTAAGGTGCACTTTTGCTTATATCATTTGAAACCAACATGGTGCAAGGTCAGCCTGCAAATACACACAGTCTTATCAAGAACCATGTTAATGTGTTGAGTGTCGTCAAATGTTGCATTACAGCCTGAAATGTTATACATCAAGTAATAATTCTGATCTTTATCTTCAGGTGTTTTTAGCTACCAGCAGCATCCATGAGATTTTTGTATCAGAGTTGACTAAAGTGGGGGTGTTGAGCGTCAACAAATCTCGCTTTACAGCCTCAGATCTGATCAGACTAGACACAACAAATAATGATACCAATCTTTATCTTCAGGTGTTTTTAGCTACCAGCAGCATCCATGAGATTGTTGTGTCAGAGTTGACCAAAGTTGGTGTGTTGAACGTTGACAAATCTCGCTTTACAGTTTGGGATCAGATTTAATACAACAATTTTTATCTTCAGGTGTTTTTAGCTACCAGCAGCATCCATGAGATTGTTGTTTCTGAGTTGACCAAAGTAGGGGTGTTGAACGTTAACAAATCTCGATTTACGATCTGGGACCAGAAAACACCACAGAAGATAGTCCTGCCAGGTAGGGTACCAGAGCAAGGGATAAGACCATTAGAAGATTCTAATGAGTCCCAACAATATAGGGTTTGAACAATTTGTGAAAAAATGCATGTAGGGTATGAAATGTAAAAAATTTTTCTATGCAGATGTAGACCTTAACCCAATTCCACACAAGACCTGCTTCTGATTCCCAAATAGAATCAGCTTGGGAAAACATTGAGACAAAAGAAGAAAATGCTGATATCCAGCATTTTCTCCTTTGTCTCAATGTTTTCTAATCTGTCTGCTTTAAAATTTTGTTGTTTGGGAAAGGACTAGCAATTTTAAATAGCCAAACAATTGTGATGCTCCTAACAGAGCTACAGTTAACCCTCTCCCAAACGACAAAATTTTAGAGTGATCAATCTCTAAAACTGCCATAAATGACAAAATGGATGTTATTAAAGATAGAATTTGAGTAAAATATGGCATAGAAAATATTGAGACAAAAGGAGAAACTGCTGGTTATCAGCAGTTTCTTCTTTTGTCTCAATGTTTTCTGAAGCATTTTTGATTAGGGGTGTCAAAACCAGGTCTTGTTTGGTAAAGGGTTAAATAACCAAACAATTGTGATGTACCTAACAGAGCTACAGATAAGAGGAGATATTGTGATTTATAAGTGCAATATTTCATTTGCTGTTTTAAACCCTATAATTGTGGGTACTCATTGAAAAAATCTCATCACTAGAAGTTACGGCTAGAAATGTTTCATAAATACAGGACCTGTACTAACATGTAAGGTTTCAATGACAGGTTTGAAGAATGAGAAACATGCTCATTTCCTGAATAAACATTTCTTAACCCATTACTACACAGTGACACCTTTTGAGGCCCTACAAGATAATTGCTTTAGCCGAGCCCCGATAGCACAGTCGGTATTATCAGAATCTGTCAATCTAGGGGTTGTGAGTTCAAATCCGAGCTCGGCCAGTAAGGCCCAGCATGCATTCTGACATTTGGCAAAAGTTAATTGTCTCTCACCAATGGGTGTGAATCATCTATGCCGGAAAGCATCTGGAGGCTCTGTATAGATATTGTTGTAGTACTGGTATTAGAAATGAAAGGAATAAATATTATGGTTTGGTGCTCCAGCCGAGACAATATGACCATAGCAGTTGAAAGAGACATTAAATCTCAATCAATCAAAACCTAGAATGTTTTACTCCGCTTGGGGACCCTTGAATTTCTGTTATAAGATACTGAGCCCCATTTTACTAACGAACATACAATTTAGCTGATTATCACTTGTAATGTAACGACAAACCTTATTGACTCATTCTTATTTCTCATGCAATCAGATATCTTCTCAAAAAACATGGCCCTGAGGAAACCGACACCTTGCGTCTCACAAAAAATGAGTAGGTCAGTTCTTACAACAATTTTTCTGCCCCTGTATCGAAAGATTGAGGGCATATTGTTTTACTTGTGTCTGTAATTCTACCTTTCCGTCTGAAAGCTTAACATTAGCCTTTTCTTAGAAAAAAAATAGCCATTTTCTTTGGCATTAGTGTTTTACAAACACTTCTTGTCTTTACTTGCAGAGTTCATCCTGGATCAAGGTGATGTGGACTGTTTAGCACCATGGCAACCATACCTGGTGGACGGACACACGTTTCCCCACCATATACTGCGTACATGGTACTACCATCTGGATGTTGCCATGGATACCACTAGTCTGGAAGACATGTACAAAACATTCAGTCTGTTACATGCAGGTCGCCAGTCTCAGTCAGATTTACCTCAAGTAAGTGAATTAACCCTTTCCCAAACGACGAAATTTTAGGGTGGTCCAAATTCAAAGGGGTTGCAGACAACAAAATAAATCATATCAAAAGGAGAAAATATGCATGTTATAGCCCAGAAAATATTGAGGCAAAAGGAGAAAGTGCTGGTCACCAGCACTTTCTTCTTTTGCCTCAATGTTTTCCAAAGCTATTTCTATTAAGGACGTCAAAACCAGGTCTTGTTTGGGAAAGAATTACGCAAATTCTATATTTGTCAACATTCATTTTATCATTCTTAGCATCTTTCAAAGCGGACCAATCTAAATTTGTGCTGATTGGAAAAAGGTCTCTAAGATTCAAAGAGTCATTTGCAGGGGTATAAGTTTTCAGGCATATGCCTGAAGTTCAGGTTTTTGAGTATTCCAAAATGCCCCTTTTTCTTGATTTTTACTATATAAATACAGACTTTTCCAGGTTTTCAGGTTTTTCAAAATTTTCAACTTTTACCCCTGCATTTGTCATATTGCTGGCTGCCCAACTGATGGTTTAAAGTGACATTTCAGAATTTTTTGTCATAAATTTTACTTTTATTTTTATCTGAAAGAGCATATTTCCTTATGAAAATTCTGAAAATTTCAAGCCAAAATATTGCGCCGTTTACGAGAAATTTATATTTTTGTGTTAAAATTGAACAAATTGTTGTGGACAACAGTTCGGATTTATATGCAATATATCGATTATGTCTCGACTTTAAATGCATGTTTCTCGCTTATTGGCAACAACTTTTAAAAAAAACTAATAGTATTTATACTCATTAGAATAACCAATCTTGGCATCAAGACATACTTTAAAAAATTGAAATTGGAATGAAATGTCCCTTTAATCCCATTTAGTCTACTCCCAATTTGTCTACTCCCAATTTGTCTACTATTTTGGACAAAAGTCCCTTTTCGTCTACTTAACTATACTTTGTATAGATCTATCAATATGATATTTTTTAATTTTTATTAAAAAAAATGCATTTTTATTTCATTTGTGAATATAGTGACTTATTTTCTTTTCTTAAAGCAAAAATAATGTTGTTCATTGATGATTTGACATGAAAGTAGACGAGTTGGGACAGTAGACGAATTGGGATTCAAGGCATGAAAAGAACAGTAGACGAAATGGGAGTAGACCAATAGGGATGTTACCCAACTGATGTGCTATATTTGTAGTGGTTCAAGAACTGCCATGAACAGAAAAATATAATACTGAATCCTTTCCCTTTCTTGTTTTGTGATTGGTTAAATGCAACAGCCCTTGCAATACAGTATAACTGAAAATTATTGATCACAATATTAGATTCCTTGCAATTATTTTGTTCTACTGTTAAAATGGGGAAAATCACTTAAAGTGACATTTCACATTTATCTCATATATTTTAAAAGTATGCCTTGATGCAAAGATTGTTTATTCTAATGCCTAGAAATTTTATCAGTTTATTGAAGTTGTTATTTATAAGCGAAAAATATGCCTTTAAGGTTGAGACAGAAATGACCAATTCTATATAAATCTGAACTGTTGTCCACAACAATTTGTTTAATTCTAGCACAAAAATATATATTTCTCGTAAACGTTTCAATATTTTGACTTGAAATTTTCAGAATTTTCATAAGAAAAGATGCTCTTTCAGATAAAATAAAAGTAAAATTTGTGTAAAAATAATTGTGAAATGTCACTTTAATTCAGGGCAAAAGATAAGAATGGGTAAAGGTATTCTAAATTGATTATTTTCAACCCAAATCCTATGTTGTGTGTACTAATTTGATTTGTCTTGATGAAACGATTCCAATTAGTAACCTACAACATAGGATTTGATGAAAAATAATGAAATATTCATTTAGTGCACTTTAGCCCTTCCCCAAACAAGACCTGGTTTTGACGTCCCTAAAAGAAAAGGCTTGGGAAAACATTGAAACAAAAGAAGAAACTCCTGATAACCAGCAGTTTCTCCTTTTGTCTCAATATTTTCTATGCCATATTTTACACAAATCCTATCTTCAATAACTTCTATTTTGTCATTTGTGGCAGTTTTTGAAGTAGATCACCCTAAAATTTTGCTGTTTGGGAAAGGGGTAAAGGGACAACATTCCATCTTGTTCCAGCTCTGTTAGACCTCATATTAGAAACTTAGAGATGACATTATAGGAAATTAGATAATGATGACATTTTGAATGATGACTTTGCCACTCCATTTAACAGTTTATCGGTCTGGTTGATCATTATAGAAAAATGACATGCTTGGTCTCTTTGACATTCAATTTCAAGATTAGATATTTGCTTTGTAGAATATTGATGACTTGCTTAAAATGTTCTGAATGAACGGAATTATGAATACAGTTGTTATGTGATGGCAAGGAAAACGTTGTTAGAAAAAGAGACAAAGAGAAAAAGATAAAAAATACTCACCACCTTTTTATGGGCGTTTGAAAATCTGCTTTACATGACCTTGAAATTTATTACAGGTTAGTGTGTACAGACTTGTCACTGTGTATGTTGTCCCTAATGATGTCAGAGACACCTGTCTTTATAAGACATTTACAAGACCTTGATATTTATTACAGGTATTAATACAAGACACCTGTCTTTATAAGACATTTACATGATCTTGATATTTATTACAGGTATTAATACAAGTGTGTACAGACCTGTCATTGTGTATGTTGTCCCTAATGATGTCAGAGACGCCGACAGCCATGTCTCATCTACTGCAGGCTGTCGGTTGTCTTCACGAGACGGGACATTTAGACGTCATGCAGGGGCTACTGAGATTCTTCCTACCACAAGGTATAAAGCTTTTCTGTATAACCAATAATACTGATTCAACTGCCAATAAGCAGACATCAAACAACACTGTAGAGTGAAAGAAATTTGGTTTTTTTGTAGTCTTTTGGGGTAGAAAATATTGTGGGAAATGAAGAAATTGTTTGTCTTAAGCCTTAACCCTTTCCCAAACGAAAAAATTGTAGGTTGCTCCAAATTCAAAGGAGTTGCAGATGACAAAATGGATGTTATTAAAGATAGGAATTGTGTGTAATATGGCACAGAAAATATTGAGGCAAAAGAAGAAACTGCTGGTTATCAGCAGTTTCTTCTTTTGTCTCAATGCAAAAGGAGAAACTGCTGGTTATCAGCAGTTTCATCTTTTGTCTCAATGTTTTCCCAAGTCTTTTCTCTGTGGAACGGCAAAACTTGGGAAAGGGTTAATCTTGTGGGGTGTCAAAAAGCACCATTATCTGGAAATGGGTGAAGGTTTTTTAAACAATCAATATATCTTTCCCAAACAGATGTGTTTTAGACAGTTCCAATTTCACAGCTGCTGCTGGTGGGTGTTTTTAAAGACAATATATTTCACAAAATTATTGAGACAAATGGAGATGATTCTGATCATCAAAATCTTTCTTCTTTTGTCTTGACATTTTGCCAAATATTTCTATTTGGGACAATTTTCAAAACCAATTGTTTTTGAAAGGGTTAAGAGCTGGAATATTTCCCAGTTTTAAGTTTCTAATGGAATAAAACAAACCTGAGCCCATGGTAATGAAATAAAACTCCAATAACTTAGATGGTTTGTCATAAAAGCTTCAAATGAAGCCCTATAATGGGTTAAAAATATCTAAAATATTATACAAGTTCAATTTTACTGTCTCATAAAAGTGAAAGCCTTTTAATAATCCCTTGTATTTCAAAAACTGAGATTTTCATACTAGAATGGGATGTAGTACAGATATAGCAAAATTTTAGGATGGTCTAATTTGAAAGCTGCTTGCGAAGACATAGAAGGTGTTCATACAGTAAGATGTGTGTATTATAGTACAGAAAATATTGAGACAAAGAAGAAAATTTTTTGCCTCAATGTTTTCCCAAGCTTTTTAGCTCCCCTGATTACGAAAGTGCTCAGGGTGAGCTATTGTGATACCGTTGTGTCCGGCGTCCGTCAAACTTTGCCTTGTGTGCACTCTAGAGGTCACAGTTTCTGAAAATTGGTCAGAATGATTGTCTTGATATATCGCACAAGTCCGAAACTAGGTCATGAGGTCAAATCTTAGTAAAACCTTGTGTTCACTCAAGAAGCCACATTTTTTGCCCAATCAACCTGAAAATTGGTCAAAAGAATTGTCTTGATCAATTCTCAGACAAGTTTTTAATTGGGTCATCTGAGGACATCAACTAGGTCACAAGGTCAAATCTTAGTAAAATCTTGCATGCACTCTAGCCTGAAAATTGGTCAGAATAATTGTTTCGATAAAATCTTGGACAATTTGAAACTGGGTCATCTTATGTGCACTCTAGAGGGCAAAAATTTTGCCCAGTCGGCTTGAAATTAATTCAGAATGATTTTCCCGAAATTGCTCAGAATTTACGTTTATATTACATCTCTGACAAGTTTGAATATTGGTTGCAATTGGGGTTGTGAAATAGGTATCTAGGTAAAATCTTAGTCAAACTTTTGTATTTAGAGGCTAGCTACATCATAATTATACAGAAAGCTATTATCTCAGGTAAGCGCTTCAGGGCAAATGGCCTTCTTGTTATTGTATCTAGACATCGAATCTCTAGGTATTGTTTGGGAAAGCGTTGATAGATAAAACATATTTAGATTTTGTGAAGATGAAGCCAGAGCATTCTTGCTTTGGTAGGCAACATCTGCAACGATTTACTCTTTCCTAAACGTCAAATTTTGAAAATTTCCATTTCAAAAGCTGCTGTGGACGACATATGGACCTTGTTAAGAGAAGATTTGTATACAGGAAAATATTGAGGCAAAAGGAGAAACTGCTGGTTATCAGCAGTTTCTTCTTTTGTCTCAATGTTTTCCCAAGCCATTTCTGTAAGGGACATCAAAACCAGGGCCGCGTTTTACTAACATAGATTTTTGCAAAAACCTTGTAACAACTAGGGATGGTAACGAGTACCAATTTTACTAATCGATTACTCGGTCACCTTTGCGATCGAGTACTCGAGTACTCGGATAGACATGAAAAATTGTGATTAAGACTATTTAGTGTTTTCAAACGTAATTTTGATATACAGTATTTGTAGCATATCTTTCGTAGAAATGACATCTTTAGATGATATTTAATAACTTGGAAACTGAAGAAATAAAAATTATGCGCTGAGAAATTTTCAAACATAGTTTAAAATTTCTCGCAGGCATCGTAAGAAATTCTGAGATTTATTTGCGAATAAGTAGGAATGAGATGTTTCATCTTCACAATAGAATTCACAATAATTATCCGTTAATCTGCTGATTGAATATTAGCCGATCACCTCCAAGGTAAACCTTACGGACATCAAAGTAAAATGCACCTACAAAATATGAAGGGAGAAAGGTGTGAACATTTATGACAGTGTTTGACAGCGAGAACAGTATACCTGACCGCTGGCATTTGATTGCAAATATCGAAGGATAAGATGATCTGCAGAAGACACGGTGTTGCAAATTTTACCCTTCGAACTGTGCAGCAATGAATACGTGAGATCGATATTCTTAGAAAAAAAATCAAAATATGAGTTTGGATGCTTATTTCTATATGATATTATTTTTTCCGATTAATCGATTAGTGAAATTGGTAATCGATACTCGGACGTTCGATCGAGTACTCGATTAATCGAATACTCGTTCCCATCCCTAGTAACAACACATCTGATTGAAAGAGAAATGATAACAGTAATCATTCGGCCAATCAGAATTGTTGTTGTTTTAAAAATTTTTGTAAGTTTGTTAGTAAAACGGGCCCCAGGTCTTGTTTGGGAAAAGGTTAACCTACACATTATGTAACCCATCAGGCTAAAAGGGAACATTGGGGAAGTCCATAATGAGAAATGGATCAGAGTCGGCAGAAGTTAATCAGATGGTACATTCATATACAGGGTGGTTAATCCATTACCAAAAGACACAATTTTGGATTGTTCCAATTTGAGAGGTGTTGCAGACGACAATTTCAAGTGCTTGGAATTTTACATTTTTAGGTGTTTTTGTCTAGAAAACATCGTGGGAAATGAAGAAATTGCTTGTCACAAGCAATTTCTTCATTTTCTACAATGTTTTCCAACGCATATGTCTTTACGGCTGTCAAAAAGTGTCAATGTTTGGTAATGGGTTAATCATGTGACTCAGAATTTCAGAAAATCATCAATATTTTTGTTAACAATTGACCAATTTGAATTAGGTTTGAAGCAGAGAATGTGAGAAAATGTCAGGAATAAGCTGGGGGTAGTGGATTTTTGAAAAATCAACTGATATAAAAATTATTGAAGATCAACCAAATTTTTTGTTGATCTTCAATAACTTTTTATCAGCTGATTTTAAAGAAAAATCTGACGACATGAAAAGGTAAATTCATCCATGTCATGAAACAGAATGTTGTACATTTGCGCATTAGATAGCTATCTATCAACCTCCATATTTTGTACCTAAATTAGTACTCCGTATGAATTTTAACCCATTCTCAAACAACAACGTTTAATCCTTTCCCAAATGACAAAATTCAGAGTGTTCCAGTTTGAAAGCTGCTGCAGACGACAAAATGGATACTACCTAAATGAGATTTTTGAAACATATAAGACAGAAAACATTGAGGCAAATGGAGAAAATGCTGATCATTATTTTCTCCTCTTGCCTCAATGTTTTCCGAAGCCTATTCAATTAGGGACATCAAAACCAGGTCTTGCTTGGGAAAGGGTTAAGGGTTGTCCAATTTGAAAGTTCATTCAGACGACAAAATGGTAGTAGATGAGATGAGAGCAGGAATTATGTAAAATACAGTTGATAAGATATAGAGGCCAAAAGGAGAAAATGCTGATAATCAGCATTTTCTTTTGCCTGAATGTTTTTACAAACTTTTATATTAGGGACGTCTAAACAAGGTCTTGTTTGGGAAAAGATTAAGTAGATGAAACAAAATTTAATTTTTCAATGAAAATCACATAAAAATAAATTGATTTAATTTAAAGGCTTTATAAAATCTAAGATTATTATCAAACTTCAAAAACTTTTTAATACAACAAAATGAAAAATGAAAAGTAAGATATCAATGAAAAAGGAGAAAATTTTACATCACATGACATGATTTTCAAGTCATCATAGAAATCTATGCATTTTCTCCCTTTTCATCAATATTTCAAGTGCTCCCAAGCAGCAAATGGTTTTGACAACCCTATTACAAAGTGCAAATCAGCAGTTTGCTCCTTTTGCCTCAATGTTTTCCTTGCTATATTACACACAAATTTCATCTTCCACAGCATGTTTTGTTGTCTAAAAAAGCTTCTTCATTGGATCCCCCTAAAATTTTGCTATTTGGGAAAGGGTTAAACCCTTGAATTTCTTTTTAATCAACATCAATTTTGTTACTTTTAGCAGCATTTGAATGTGTAGCAGTTCTTAATCTCTTCATCAGAGCAATGGTTAACCTCTGATAAATTGAGGGAACACAGTTCTTTTGAAATGGATACAAGCTAAAATTATTGAATATTTTTACATGCCTACAGTATCTTATGACATGCTTTTGAAATTTCACTTTGACCCTTTCCCAAACAAGACCTAGTTTTTACCTTCCTAGAAGGAATAATTTGGGAAAACATTTCGAGAAAAGAAGAAATTGCTGATTATCAGCAATTTCTTCCTTTCACTCAATATTTTATGTGCTGCTACATACACATTTCCTTCTTTTGACATTAATTATTTTGTTGGCTTCATTTGCTTTTAATTGAAAGCAGTCTTAAATTTCAACTTCTAGGAAAGTATTATCAAAGGAAGTCTAGAAAAGTATGATCAAATTGCTAGGCTTTGTTAGTTTCAAAATCTCCAAAGAGTGGAATTAATTCTGGGAAAAAATCAATGTCCTTTTATGTTGGTAATGCCCTTAAGATGCCACTGTTGCCAATAAAATGTTTTTATTTATCGCTCTTGATTGTAGACTCAACCCATTACGGTACTTACGGCAAAATTTTGGACTGGTCCAAAATTCAAAGATATTGCGGACGGCAATTTCAAGGGCCTGAAATTTTACATTTTTTGTGTGCTTTTCTGTAGAAAACATTGTGGTAAATGAAAAAATTGCTTGTCACAAGCAATTTCTTTATTTTCCACAATGTTTTCCAAAGCCTTCATTTCATGGGGCGTCCAAAACTGTCAATGTGTTTTGGTTTTGTAATGGGCTAACTTTCTTAAGCTTACCCTTTTTGGCTGTTGATTTTTAAAGACAAAACAATTTTAGTTGTGACATAATTAAACATGCCCTAATATACCTTTCTCTATTTTACAAATTGATACATTTACTTGGGGTATCTGCCGTTATGCATAAGATTAAAGCAAAAGAAGATGAAATGAAACATGGATAGGAGAAAAGACCAAGGATCTTGTTCATAAAATAACTGAAATTTTGAACAGACACAGTATTCTTAGCATAGGCTTATCATCTTTTTATTTCTTTTGAATATCTAGATTTTACTAGGGTTACAAACTATTCCCCCCCCATCCACCCCTGGAGAGACCTCACTCTGACACCGCATCCCCTAGCATGTTCAGTTTTCAGCATTTTCTAACTTTGTCAAACCTTTTCTAATTCCTGTTTAATGAGTTTTCGCTCTTTGAAAAGGTTGACTGGCATTACCAGATGGCAAAAATTTTCTAATTGTTCCAATTCAAAGATATTATTATGGATAGAAAACATTTTGAAAAGTTTATTTCCTCATTGTGGCTATAGATTAACCCATTACCAGATGGCAATTTTTTTTTAATTTTCCAATTTGTAAAGTGTCGCAGAAGACAATTTCAAGTTGATGAAATTTTGAAAATCTTTCCATTTTGGTTTAGAAAACATTGTGGGATGTGGAGAAATTGCTTGTCACAAGCAATTTCTTCATTTTCTACAATGTTTTCCCGAGCCTGTTTGTGTTAGGGAGTCAAAAGGCGTCACTTTGCAGTAATGGATTAATACGGCACAACTAATATAAAATCTAAAAATCTAAGACAGGATTAATTGCAGAGTATAGAAAGTTCACTATAGTAATACTGTTTGTATTAGCTTTTGGATTACTTGTTCAAAGGCTGCTAGTTTCTCAGATTTCTTTTCTACAGCATGTTATTGAGGAGATAATTGCCGGTTTTAGTGTTTCAAACTCTCATTTCGAGGTTATCGTCTTATTTTAGAGCTTTCAAGCTTTAATCCTTTATTCCTCATTTGAAATAAAGAATCACACTCAATATGTTATTTGAAAAATTGCTGACTTAGCAACAGGGGTCTGGAAGTCTTCATTATTTCCACTTGTTCAAAGACATAAGCAGGGGTGTAGACAGGCGTACTCAGGTATTCATTTGAGTACAATTCGTAGGCAATGATAAAGAAAAAATAAATTGGTCGAAAAAAAGTAAAAAAAATCATATTGATTTTACAAGTTGCCTTTGGTTTTCATATTTTAACCCATTACCAAACGACAAATTTTAGACTGGTCCAAATTCAAAAAAGCTGCAGACGACAATTTCAAGTCAATCAAATGTTACATATTTTGGTCTTTCTAGGCAAAAAACATTGTGGGAAATGAAGAAATTGCTTGTCATAAGCAATTTCTTCATTTTCCACAATGTTTTCCCAAGCATTTTCTTGTGAGGGATTCAAAATTTTCCTATGGCTACCCCCCTGATAAGAGCTACATTCAAAAGTTCACATGTCCAAAGACTGAGACACTCTTCCTGCTGTCTTTAATGTAGTCCAATATTATACCACTCCTAAATAGTACAAAGACATTTTCCATCAATTGTTATCCTTTATGATTTTTTGTCCCTATCATGTTTCCAAGCAATTCTTGTTAATGACTTCCTCTCAAGGGAAATATTGTTTTCATCCAAAACTGTAAAATTTTGATCAGTTATGAATAATTTCTTGCCTAAGCAACACCTGGTCTTGACATCCCTATCATAGGATAGAAGGGACAGAAAACATTGAAAGACAAATAGAAATTACTGATTTGATATGATGATTATTTGATATTATAAGATACAAATCTTTTGTTGTCGGTATCAATTATTTTGTTGTATGCAACTACTTACAAGATGAATTGGTGTATAATTGTATTGTTTATGAAAAGATTAAGTCTATTGTAAGAAGTCTAAGATACAATTTATTGCAATAGAAAAGAATTTTGTGCTAAAAATGAACAGAGTTTACCATTATGTTTTGATAAACAGTTGGTGTTGTTATAAAATTGCGTAAATACGGCTTGAGTCAAGCCAATTAGTTACGATAATTTATAACAATACCTTGGCGATACTATTGTTTGTCCGAAATTATGTCACGATTAACTTGATAATATCGTTCCCTATTGAGCTGGGATCTGGATAAAGGGCCCTTATGGCATTTAAGAACAGCATGGACCCCGATTAGCCCGCATATACTCACAGTCTGATCAACATCCACATTGTTCCCTGATAGTTTTGTCATGGCATAGAGCAACTGGAAGAAAGTTACATGGATCTTGATCGGACTGTTCTTTGGCACAGGCTGATCTTAACATATGGTTATCTCAAATGGTTTTGCCTATAACCACACAGTGATGCCTCTCGACACCTGTAAAAAATGCTTGGAAAATCATTATGGAAAATGAAGAAATTGCTTGTGACAAGCAATTTCTTCATTTTCCACAATGTTTTCTACCTAGGAAGACAAAAACATGTGAAATTATATCCTCCTTAAATTGTCGACTGCAACATCTTTGAATTTGGGCCTGATTAACAGTGGTTGTTTCGGATAGGGTTAATCCTTTCCCAAACAAGACCTGGTTTTGACGTCCCTAATGGAAAAGGCTTGAGAAAACGTTGAGACAAAAGAAGAAACTGCTGATAACCAGCAGTTTCTTCTTTTGCCTCAATGTTTTCTGTGCTATATTTTGCACTAATCAAAAATTCATTTATCATAATTTTGTCGTCAGCATCTTTCAAATTAGATTGCCCAAATTTTCTTGTTTGGGAAAGGGTGAAATTGTCGACTACAACATCTTTGAATTGGGACCAGTCTAAAATTTGCTGTCTGGTAATGGTTTAAAGGTTCCTTTTGCATACTCAGCCTCAAATGTTTATTTGACTCATTCCAGGTCCCAAATACATCCTGAAGTTACAGCAAGAGGTCACGGCCATGCGCGTCATGATCAGCATGGACACCCACTCCCTCGTAGATGGCGCTTCTAAAGCTCACACGCTAAAACGCTACCTCACCGACCTTAAAGACGAGAAAACAGTCAACACCAGCTCACTTCGCTGCAGGGAACTAGATTGCCTTAGAGCTTTTTATTATGTCGCCATTTTGATGTTTCTGAAAGAGCATTCAGGGGAGGTGACTCCATCGGAGAGTAATTCAGGGGAGGGAACTGTTGGTGTTAGTGAAGAAAATCCTGTTGTGAATGAAACAATTAGTGAAAACAATCAGACTGTGAATGGCAATCAAGTTGATGGCACTGACAGTGCTAAAGCTAAAACAAACATTGAAGGTAAAGAGAATCAAAATTCCGGTGTAAAGGATGACAAAACAGAGACCGTAGACTCTAAAGAATCCAATGTTGCTCAGTTAGATAATGAACCTGCAGGTGTATGTGATACAAAAGATAGTGTAGAATCATCTAGTGCTGGCTCTAGTAAGGTTGTGGAGAGTTCAAAGGTTATTGGGTCACCAGACACTGTATCTAAGGCAATGGCAAATAGACGCGAGCATTCCAGACCTCAAACACTGCCCCTGAATATCTCCCATCTGGCACAACTATCACAGGGCATTCTGTGGGACCTGCAGGCTAAAAGGTTTGCTCTCACAGAAACATTGGGGTACATTCACAAGGCCATATCTCAACTTTTACTGTCAAAGAACACTAAACCATCAGAATCAGCAGATATCCCACCCGGTGACACCCAAGACCAGTCAGGTGTGAATGAAGCTAGTCATCCAAGTGCTAGTGGCTCTGATAATGTAGCAACTGTAGATAAATCAAAACCTGGTTCAGAGGTGGGGAAAAGTGAAACCAATAGTGCTGCAGGAACTGACCAGGCTGAGGGAGCAACAGCTTCACTACCACAAGATTCAAACCCAGACCAACCTGTTTCAAAAACAGGCCACCAGCACCACCATCATCAGATGGGCAACGACGATATCAGTCATTCCATGCTTAGTCACCATTTTGATCATATGTTAAATGTACATAGTCCACATCGAACAGAAATCCCAGACAATCCTCTAGCAGACGTTGATGTAGAAGTAGGCGGAGACTTGTTTGATATATGCGGCTCATGTCAGAGCAGCTTGCACAAGTCA
The DNA here is from genome assembly GCA_963680895.1 of Fragum sueziense. NCBI lineage: Eukaryota > Metazoa > Mollusca > Bivalvia > Cardiida > Cardiidae > Fragum > Fragum sueziense. The sequence goes on from CAVMGG010000495.1 coordinate 155,809, forward strand.
AGGAAAATCCTGTGGGAGGATGAACCCCATTTTCTGTCGAGACAGGAAGGCGGCCTTAAAGATATGACAATCCTGGTGAATCCGGCCAAGTATATCAATGTCCCGGACGAGTGGTACAACATGCCGGTAGACCAGAAGTACTTCAAGCCCTATGTTACCATGGCGATACTAAAGGATGAGCAGGAGTATGTGATGCATGAACTGAAGCGAGGGCCGGATATCACACAGGTGGGTATACATTTTAGTACAAATTAGAAGAGTTATAAAGAGAAACTTTCTGATTTTATTTTGGAAAAAAAATTATTATTTTGGTTATTGCAAAAAAAAAGTTAGTAAAAAGAGGTGGAAAAATAGAAAATACATGAACTGAACCCAAGGCCAGACATAACTCAGGTGGGTATACATTGTACTACAAATTAGGAGAGATTTAACCCATTACAGACGATGTTATTTTAGATTGTTCCATACTCAAAGATGCTGCAGACGATATTTTATGTCTTTTTGACTAGAAAATATTGTGGGAAATGAAGAAATTGCTTGTTACAAGCAATTTCTTCATTTTCCACAATATTTTCGCAAGCATTTATCTTGAGTGTCACTGTAGGGCAATGGATTAACCAATTACCACACAGTCACACCTTTTGGTGCCCTACAAAATAGAGTCTTTGGAAAATAAATTCATTTTCCACAATGTTTTCTACACAGAAAGACCAAAATAGATCTATATAAAATCCACAGTCGAGGACCGGATATAACGGTAATAAAGGTGGGTAAACATTGTACTATACTGGCCAAAAGTCCTAACCGGCCACTTTAAAAATGACTATAACTTTTTAAATAGCTATTACAATTTAATGAAATTTGATAAGTAAATTTTTAAGCATAATGCCCGTGGACTTTCTTGATGATTTACAAAAAAATGTCAAATTTTGATGGGTAATAAAGGAAAAGCTCAAAAAGCTCTAAATCTTTATAGAGCTCGAGATAATACACTTTCAACAATTCAAAGTACACAAATCGTTAGCTGCAACCCAGACCAAGAAAAAAATTGGAAAACATTGTCAATTTTGTGTGACGTTTGACTTCAGAAGAAACAGAAAGAATGGGAGGCATGGTAAAACAGTGTTTAAATTCAACCGGCAAAACATTTTATTTATCGAATATGCTCAAATATGGTCTGGTGTGGAAAAATGATGCAACAAACTGACTTTTTACACATATCCTACATTTTGTAGCTCGCCGTGAACCATCAGTCTATATTTAAAGCATTTTCGAAGAAAAACATGTTTTAGATGCTGTCTTTAGGAACCGTTTTTCTGTATACATTCTTTTACGGCCATATGACGCGCACAATTGCCAAACATTTTCAATTTTTTTCTTAATCTATGTTGTAGCTAACGATCCTTGAGACCAAAAACACTACATTGACAATATTCTGAGTTCTGTGTGAATTTAGAGCTTTTTGAGCTTTTCTCACGTTGCACTTTTATTAGCTCACCTGAGCACGAAGTGCTCAAGGTGAGCTATTGTGGTCACTCAATGTCCGTCGTCCGTCCGTCCGTCCGTCAACAATTTGGTGTTAACACTCTAGCATCCACAAAAGTTGGCCAATCTTGATCAAACTTGGTCAAAGCAAGTATGGTCATAATTTCTCTGATGAGTTCGATTATGGGCCTGATCGGACCTGTAAGTCTGGAGTTATTTGCCCTTGAACGTAAAAAATAGCTAGTTTTGACTTTGTTTACACTCTAGCATCTACAATTATTGATCAATCAAGACAAAACTTTGACATAATGTTGGAGAACATAAGATCTTGCATGAGTTCGATTTTCAGTCTGATCTGATCAGAAAGACGATATTTATGTGCCCTTGAATTCGACAAAATTGCCTTTTTCAGCAGTTTTCAACCTTGTTTACACTCTAGAATCTACAATTATTGACAAATCAAGACAAAATTTGAACACAATGTTTGGGACCATAAGATCTTGGATGAGTTCAATTTTCAGTCTGATCTGAACAGGAAGTCCAGAGTTACATGCCCTTGAATTTGACAAAATTGCCATTTTCAGCTGGTTTCGACCTTGTTAACACTCTAGAATCTACAATAATTAATCAATCAATACAAAACTTGGACACAATGTTGGGGACCATAAGATCTCACAAGAGTTTTCAGTCTGATCTGAATAGAAAGTCCAGAATTACATGCCCTTGAATTTGATAAAATTGCCATTTTCGGCTGGTTTCGACCTTGTTAACACTCTAGAATCTACAATTATTAATCAATGAAGACAAAACTTGGACACAATGTTTGGGATCATATGATCTCGCATGAGTTTGATTTTCAGTCTGATCTGATTAGAAAGTCGAGAGTTATATGCCCTTGAATTTGACAAAATTGCCATTTTCAGCTGTTTTCGACCTTGTTTACACTCTAGAATCTACAATTATTGACCAATCAAGACTAATTTTGGACATAATGTTGGAGACCATGATATCTTGGATGAGTTAGATTTTCAGTCTGATCTGATCAGGAAGTCGAGAGTTATGTGCCCTTGAATTTGAAAAAACTGATGTTTGTGGCTGCGTTCAACCTTGTTTATACTCTAGAATCTACAATTATTTATCAATCAAGACAAAACTTGGACAACAATTTTCACAGTTGGGCACCATTAGATTTCGTATAAGTTGGATTTTCACACGTTATTGACCATAAGTTCGTTCTCGGTCTTAAAGTCATAAATATTAATTGAATTGGACAAAAGTGTTGCTCATATCATTTTGGTTCAGGTGAGCGATATAGGACCATCATGGTCCTCTTGTTTCAATAAAACAATGGTAACTTTTCGCCAAAATCATCTGGAAAGTTGCTTAAAAATGCACATAGCAAATTTCATGAAAATCCAATCCCCACAGAAAAAAAATATCTTTGTTTTTTAAGTGGCCGGTTAGAAGTTTTGACTAGTATATATTTAATCAAATACATAGCACACAGTACACAGTGACACCTTTTGATGTCCTACAAGATAATTGCTTTGCAAACCATTGTGCAAACTGAAGAAATTACTTGTGACAAGCAATTTCTTCATTTCCCACAACACTTTATTCCTTAAAAGACCAAGACATGCTTTATCTTATTTACCCAATATTGCTGTCTGCAACAACTTTGCATTTTGACTAGTCTAAAGTTGTGCCATTTGATAATGGGTAATGAGAAACTTTTGGATTTTATTTAGAAAAGAAATCATTGTTTTGATTATTGCAATATAGTGTTTAAAAAGAGATGGAATATAGAGAATATGGGTATTTATAGTACAGCAAAATTACTTTCGCATGTTTAGTTATGTTCCACAAAGCAATTTTATAAAAGACACAAAAAAGGATTGAAGTCTTAACAATAACATGTATCCATTTGTGATAATGTCATATTCTACCAATCCGTTGTTAGATTAAACTTTTCTCTGAATAATAATCATCTGTGAAATCTGATATTTATATTGAAAAGGAAACTAACAAAAAAAAACCAACAAAACAAAAAAGACAAAAACTCGAGATACATTAAATGCTTGATTCAGCTTAATTGATAAAGTGATAAAAGCTATTAGATACTATCATGCGGAAGTGAATTGCTTTTGTTCTCAGAATGCAAATATCATCGATCTTTCTTCTAAAACAAACTCTTATTTGATTTCTTCCTTTACTTAGAAGCATTATTTTTAAGTCGCTGAGCGCTCGCGCTGCGACTTATTGGTGCCGTACGAGTTTTCTGGACAGGTCAAATAAGGTCAAAGACGGACCTCTTAACTTCTTCTGTATTTCTGTTTTGAGACAAAGTAGATCTCTGATTTCTTGTCCACACTTTGATTTAATATTGAAATTCGACTTTCTACAATTTCTAAACTGACATGCCAAATAATCATTGTTGAACGAGGAAATTATACGTTTTATGTAGAACTACTTTTTTGGCGGAGAAAATTTATCGCGCGCAATAATTCCGTTTTCTGAGGTATATTGGTCTAAGGGAAATAACCAGGTTTAAATTAGACAGTTTTCATGAAAGAGTTACTTCCCTTAGATAGTCAATATTCAATACTGTTTATCTTCGGCTATAAGTCAAGGAAAAAAACTATTCAGAATGTGGGGGAAATAGACATCGACTTTATGACTCGGCGACAATAAACATACGACAACGACGGAATACTCATTTGCTGGATTCTTTTTATAATAATAAATTCCATTTTAACAAGGTGTCTTGCTTGATATGCATCGTTCTGCCATTTCAAGCGTGTAATCTCGCAATCAATATGCCCTAAATTAACACATGACATAATTGTACACAACAAGCAGTCGTCACTTTTCTTCGAAAACCTCGTAACTGCATATTGTTTTAATCTGCAATTACTTGGTGATGACAATAGTTTAAAAAATCGTGTGATCAAATTTGCCGAAAATTCGAAAAACTGTGCGGCTGAGAGTGATTTCGGCATCAGTGGAAAGCTAGTGAGAGACTGGCGAAAAAACAAGACAAAGATCTGTGATTGTCCAAAATCGCAGAAATGGAGGGTTATTCGGATCAGTCCCTATGAGCCACAGGAAAATGATCTGAATGATTGGATTTTGGAGTTACGGGCAAGTGGCTATGTTGTAAGTAGGATCGGGATTCGCGTCAAGGCCCTTCAACTCGACAAGGACCAAAATACAAAATCCAGGGCGAGTTCAAAGCTTCTTCTGGGTAGTGTTGCAGGTTCATGAATATTTTAGTCAATTCCGGGAAGACCAGAAAAAAAAAACATTTTATTACACACCTGGCCAGCTTATCAATGGGAAAACCTACGGGACCACATCAAAGAAACGAGACTTAACTACTCGGCTGGTTCCGTGATGTTGACGATCCCGAAATATGCAAGATGTGCATATCCGACGATTACTTTAAACAAAGGGTTTTACGTCGCCGGATTTACGGAAATGAAATTGTTGATTTGCAGGGTTGAATCTCGCGACTGGTAGGCGATCATAGACGGCACAAAAGCAGCTTTGCAAGTCACGGGCATTTTGTATGATACGGTTCCCCCGAAAGATCGCAGCTAAAACCTTACCTTCGTTTCAGATCAGAATAAATATTTCAGCCCACACGTTTTGATTTTTGTGTATGTATGGATAATCGTTAGCCCCAAAGTGTAATTCATGGATATTTGCATTCATGTTCAATTTTCGTCATTTTGTTTACCCCAAAACAGAAATATTTTTTAGACTGCTCCATTTTGAAAGCTGTTGCATGCATACGACATAACTTCTTAAAAAAGATTGAATTACATCATGGAAAGTATCTCGGGTGAACGGAGAAATGGCTAGTTATCGACAATTTCTTCTTTTCAATGTTTTCCAATCTTTTTGTTCCCATGATTGTCGTCGGAATCAAGTCTTGTTTGTGAAAGGATTTAAGAGAGAGGTTATATAGACGAACGTCGGCAAGTATTACTCTCCAAAGCCGATGTCTATTGATTAGATCATCAAAATACATTACTAATTACATATCATTTCATAAGAGGTAATGTACTGTACTTTGTTTTAAGAGAGTAGCAAGTATAAGCACGAGTCATGTAGATCTACATCTGCAAGAAATTTTCTTTTCACTAAATACACTGAAATAGTCTACCCTTTGAATTTCGTTCTTCTTTTGAAAACTCTTTATGAAGTTAAACTGTCTCTTAAATCTATCTACTCTAAAATTTAAAAATGTAGAGGTCAACACTCTAATAAATATTCACTAAAATGTGACCGATTAAGGGAGAGACTCGGGGTAAAGCTTCTTTTCTGACGATTGCCCTTTAAGTTCTAGATCTTTTATGAAGCAATGCTTGTAAAATTTATAGGCCTACATATTGGTTGAAAAAGAGAATTGTCCCCGCCCATTCATTGACTTACTAGTTGATTGACATGCTTCTCAGATGAATAAGCACGTGATACAGTCGGATCCATTTTGTTAAAAAAAAACAATATGACGTCTTGATGACGTAGCGTCTACTCAATCTGGGCTGGAATAGTGACTTCAAAAACACCGCCAACACCTGCTCAGTTATTTCGGAAACTGTTTCAAAATATGTTAGTTGGATTATTACCGGTGAATTTTTGGTTTGGATAGTAGACTAACAGGTATCATTTTCTTCGTATCATCATGACATTATCGCTTGCCGACCAAAAACAAAATAACCTTCTAAACCTAGATGTATAATTTTCTACTTTACATCATAAAATCTGCATGAATTACCATTTAAATTAATTTGTTGAGCCTCCGTCGATTCAGTCGACGTTTCTGCGATTAAATTTCTTATCATTAATCACCGAATAATCAACGTGAAATAAAATAGTTTTTGTGAAGAGAGGGGAAGTTAATTCGTGAATAAACCATTATTGGAGGCTCAAATTATCGATTAATCACGACTTTAGGCTTGCCGCAATAAACAGTTCTAGAGATTATTCATTTCTGTGACTGTAAAATATTGCGTACCTAAATGATATCAATCTTGAGAAATATCACGGTCACCATTGCATACTAGAACGTATAAGTTCTTATTTCGAAATTGAAAAAAAAAAATGATGTAAAAAAGTGCATCATATTGAGTTATAATTTTAAACTGAGTGATAAATGATTTGGAAAACTTGCATTAAAAGATGGTAGAATTTATAGTGTCACGAACGCCTTCCTGAGGGTTGAAAACGCTATTTCTCAAGAGCTCCCGGGTGGCTCTGGCCCCGTGGACCCCTGGCCAGGGCGTTTCCATAGACCCATCGGGGGCCCTGTGGTCCATAGCCCCCCAGCTGTAAAATTCAGTATTTTGAAAGTATCTAACTTTCACCCAGGGTCGATGTTTTAAATGAAATAGTTTGATTTTGAGGGGTTTTAGTTAACCCTTTCCCAAACGACAAAAATTTAGGATGGTCCAATTTGAAAGTTGCTGCAGACGACAAAATGGACATTGAAAAAGAAAGGATTTTTGCACAATAGAGCTTAGAAAATATTGAGACAAAAGAAGAAACTGCTGGTTATCAAAGTAAAAATAGAATCTGTAAACACGCTTGTAAAGGATTGATCTATAGCAAAGGAAAGATGGATATTCGCCGTGATTGAGGTTTTTATGCATTGCAAATTGTTTTTTCATGTACAAATATGAGTTCCCGAATAGTTCAGAAGCATAAAAACGTAGCATGGGCCCCTTTCAGAAATCTGTAGTTACGACGTTTTTACTCCCAATCACTAAACACCCCAAAATTACCTACAAATTGGACCAATCTAACATTTTGAAAATAGATCTAGCTTCCACTGCTTTTCATATGTAGCATTCATTTTAACGATATAATTATCTATGGATTTGCTGTAGCCTATGGTATTATGAATTTGTATATATAGATATGGAAAGCTGTGTTTCTCTGTAAATATTCTATAACTTGTTTTGTCTTTCATTTTATTATTGTTTTTTTTTTTCAATTTGTTTCTAAAGAATGTGATCTAATCACGAGTTCGGTCATCGTTTATAAACTTTATCGTCATTTTGACAAGATATATTTTGCGTACTTAAAATGGAGATCTAGGTCTTGTTTACATTGCATAAAACTTCATAGGTAAGAATTGATACTCTGTCAATCATATTTTTGGGTTTTTGCCCTTTGTTGATTTTCATATTTAATTGTTTGTCAAGAGCATTACTAAAAATTATGCGAGGTAGATTCGTGCAACTTCATAGGTGGATGGTGTCATTATGTAGAAGTGTATTGTACAAAAATATAACTCTGCTGATAATGTTCGTGGAGTTATTGCCAATTTTCCCTTCTCATTCTTGATGTAAATTAATACTACAATTGCACTACTTCAATTCGACTGCTGAACGCAATACTAGTCTAAGTCATTTTTCATCATTTTTCAGGAGAAGGAAAAAACATTCTCATTTTGTCAAAACTGAATGAAATGATCTGAATTTTTGATATTATATAATCTGATAGACAAGATTAAATTATATTTATTACATTTTTCATTCAAGTTAATGATAAAAGAGAAATATGATTTTGTTGACTTAGCTTAGTATTGCAGTCAAATATCAGCAGTTTTGAAGTCAGAACTTGAATGCAATACTGGTCCAAGTTGATATAGACTAATATTGCATGCAAAAATTGAATACATGAGACAAAATTATTGACTGCAATACTATTCTATGTTTTATTCTCCTTTGATTGCACTAGTTTGTAAGCAACATAGATTAGTGTAACCCTTTCCCAAACGACAAAATAATTTGGTGATTTTATTTGAACGCTGCAGCAATGACCAAATGGATGTTACATGCAGTGAAGAGAGGATTTAAGTACAATAACACACAGAAGATATTGAGGCAAAATAAGAAATTGGTTATGCCCTTCTTTTACCAAGCATTTTCAGCATGACTATTCATAGAATACGGGGTTTAGTTTGGTCAACCAAGTGTCAGTGTTGGTGTTTGTATCAGTGTTAACTTTGGTTATGTTTTAACCTGAAAGTGTCATTTCTGTTCTTACTTGTGCTATTGCTCTGAAACTTTGTACATGCTTCTTTGACCATAATATCAGTCTTTAGGCAAAGATTCATTACTCTGAAGGCCGCGGCCTTAGCGCAGTTGGTAGCGCATCTGACCCTCATACGAGTGGTCCCGGGTTCGATACCCGGCTGCGGCTAATACCCTTTCTGACAAAATTGTCACCCACCAATGGGTTTGATATCGTTAACCTAAGTGGGCGAGCAGCTGGAGGCTCGGTAAGGGTGTTGTGGTAGTACTGGTTTGAGAAACAACAGGAATCCATGGGTAGGTGCTCCAGCCGCCGCGATATGACCCTGGTAGTTGAAAACGGCGTAAAACCCCAATAAACTCAAACTCATTCATTACTCTGACAATTAATTTAATGGAATATCCCTTTTCAAACTTAAAAAATAAAGCTTAATTTTTTGTGTGCAATTTGTCATACATCTGTAATAACTATGTTTCTGATGGAGATATGGCTTTCAAACTTTCATCCTTCTGCGACCATGATATCAGCCTCTAGGCGTAGATCCTACTCTGATATTTAATTAAGTGGATTTTCTAACAGCTTTCAAAAAAAATTCAGAGTGTCAAATCCAGGTCTTGTTCGGGAAAGGGTTGAATTATAAAAAAAGAAGAAAATAGATATTGGGAAATTTTAAACTTATAGGATAAGCTAGCAAAAACATCTTGATCATTTAATTTCATGCATTTACATAAAATGTGTTGTAATGTAAATGAATTATGTTTAAGTAATGTCATTAGTAGCCCATTGGTATATATCTCACGATAATTGATTTGGCAGAACAGCCCTAGCCAATAGGCTGGGTTGCTCTGCCAGGTCATTTATCGTCAGGTATACCAGTTGTGGAACAATGTTTGCCCATCTCTGTTTGTTTACACTTTTTGTCTGGGTCATACATCCTTTATGGGTGGGTCATTCATATCAATTTGATATATGAAATTCGTAATCATATATCATTTCATAACTGCCTGGGATAACATTGAACTGTGTATACTAGAACAAAGCGCATCCTTTTTAGCTCACCTGAGCACAAGGTGCTCAAGGTGAGCTATTGTAGTCAGTTAACGTCCATCATCCGTCTGTATGTCTGTCTGTCCATCAACAATTTGTTGTTTACATTCTAGAATCCGCAAATATCATTCAACCTTTACCAAACTTGGACAAAACAAGACAAAAAATTATGGTCATAAGTTATTGAATGAGTTCGATTATAAGCCTGATCACACCAGGAAATCCAGAGTTATGTGCCCTTGAACGTCAAAAATAGCTAGTTTTGACTTTGTTTACACTCTAAGATCTACAGTTTTATCAATCAAGGCAACACTTGGACCAAACATTGAGGACCATTTGATATCAGAAAAGTTTCATTTTGATCAGATTAGAAAGTCATGAGTTATCTGCCCTTGAATTTGATATAATTGCATTTTCCACTGTTTTTGACTTTGTTTACACTCTTGCATCTGCAATTATTGACCATTCAAGACGAAACTTGGACACAATGTTCTTTATGATAGTATCTCGGATGTGTTTGACTTTCATTTTGCAGTTATGAGTTATACGCCCTTGAATTTGACAAAATTGCTGTTTACAACTATATTTACACTCTAGCATCTTTAATTATTGACCATTTAAGACTAAACTGTGACACGATGTTGTTAATGAGATTATCCTGGATGTGTTTGACTTTCATTTTAAGGCTATGAGACATCCGCCCTTGAATTTGACAAAATTGCTGTTTTCGACCTTGTTTACACTCTAGCATCTTTAATTATTGACCAATCAAGACAAAACTTGGACACAACTTTGGTGACAATAAGATATCAGATGAGTTTGATTTTGATTGGACCAGAAAGTCATGAGTGAATGATGTGGCTGCAAATTTTACAAAATTTGTGTTTTCGACTTTGTTTTCACTCTAACAATTACAAGTAATGACCAATCAAGACAAAGGTGGAAACACTGTTGGTGACCACATGACTAGAATTTCAGCATAATCAGGGTAGAACTTCATGAGTTATCTCCCTTGAATATGACAAAATTGCAGTTTTCAACTTTGTTTACACTCTATCACACTCACGGTGGAGATTGTGCATTATGGGATGGGTGCCGTATACGGACAAATTTGCCCCGCTTCAGGTAAGAAATTGTGCGATAACTTTCTTATTTTTGTGTCAATTTTCAAGTGGTTTGTTACATGTACCCTAACTTAGTGAGATCTTTCCTCAGATATATGAATTGTTTGTGGAATCCTTGTACCCTTTTCGAAAAAATCGACCCCAACCCACCAGAAAATTACAAAAAATTCAGATTGATTTTGTGGTCAGTTAGGATAAATTTTTGAGAAAAGTACAAGACGTTTCCAAATACGTCATACATCTAAGGAAAGCGCTCTTTAAATTGACCCAGAATTAAGAAAGTTATTGCAAAAATTCTTACCCGAAGTGGGATTAATTTGGTCGTAGTTGTAACCATTTCGTTTTCTGGTCGGTTGGGACAATATTTTTGGAAAAGTACCTAGAGTTTACAAGCTATTTATCCGATGAAAGACGAATAAGGAGGGTGCATGCAACAAACCGTCCGAAAATTGATGCAGAAATAAGGAATTTATTGCAAAATATCTTACCAGAATCGAGATTTATTTGTACATAGTCGTTATCCATCCCATGATGCACAATCTCCACCTTGCTCTATCAACCAGAAATATTGACCAATCAAGGTGAAACGTGGAAAGAATGTTGGTGACCATAAGATCTTGGATGATCTTGGATGATTCTGAATTTCAGTATAATCAAAGTACAAATAGCAAAGTATCATCTTTAGGTGAGCGATTTAGGACCGTCGTGGTTCTCTTGTTTATTTATCATTTTACATTTTGCAGATCTCTGCTGAGATAAAATCAGTCTTGTCTTGATATAATGATTTCAATTATTCAATATTGTAAGTCAGTTAAAGGAAGAATATTCTGCTTAGATGCATACCAGAGTAATAGTACTATTATTTACTCATCCCTGTTACTTAGCTAAATACGAGAGCTTACTTAAGCTTTATTACTCCTTGCTAATCACTTTTGAGGTTTACTCTGAAATTGTCATATGGCACCTATAAAAACATATTTTGTTTGATAATGTTACACTATTTCTTGCATATTTCAAAATAATTTGCCCTTGAATATGCTTATTGGTGAACCAGGATGATTCCTCTGAACAGTGTACTTGATAAAGATTAGAACTCAAGCAGGAAATATTATTAAATTTTATGCATACAAAAATGAAAGTGAAAATGTTTTGTTTAAAACATTGTGACTGCTTTCCTTGCCTAGTATATTTCTTCATAGAACTATGCATAAAAAGAGCTTTCTCCTGACAGCCAAGCGCAACTTTCAAGTGCTAGATATTGAAAAGTTCTAAGTTCGAAAAGGGTTAAATTCCATTAGATTAAATGCCAGAGTAATGAATCTTTGCCTAGAGTCTGATATCATGGTCACAGGAGCATGTACAAAGTTTGAAAGCAATAGCTGTTACTGAAAAAAACATTATCACAGATATAATTATGAAAGTCTGTAAGGGTATAAATTCAACTAAATTATATGTTAGAGTAATGAATCTTTGCCTAGATGCTGATATTATGGTCACAGAGTCATGTGCAAAGTTTCAGAGTATTAACATTAGTAGAAACAGAGATTTGAAAAATGTGCACGTGAAAACTTAACCAAGCATTACGCTAACAGCAATGCCTGGGTGACTAGAATAGCCCTCTGACACCAAATTATACGAATAGTCGTTCTAAAAAGCATCATGATGATGATACTATGTCATATATCAAAGTTAATAAGTAAATGAACTAGATTTGGCTCTGAACAACCAATAAAAAATACAAAACTAGATACATAGATTAATATTGCATTCCAACTTTGGTAGAGTTTTGTACATTTTTTCACTGCAATACTAGTCCAAGTCAACTTAGACTAGTCTTGCATGGAATGAATTTTAACAATTAAGATAGACTTTTATGGAATTATTGAATATCTCAAAAACCTTGTTGATTTCAACTTTAAAATTTTGTCAGTATATGCACCTATGATAAACACAAACATTGATTACAAAAACTCATTTTGGCCAAAAAGTGACTTAGAACAGTATTGCGTTCAGCTGTCGAATTGTTAAAGGTTTACCCTTGTGGGGGCATACATACATTTCATTCAATACTTCAAAGCATTCTCTGATAGGATCATGAAAAGCAAATCTTGTTTTACAAATAATTCTGTTGTAGCGACTTTCAGGCCCTTCAGGGCTTTGATTCATCAATGTCAAATGAAACCAAACCTGTGTAAAATTTATGATTTCTGATGATATTACAGGGATTGTTTGGTAAGCTGAATACTTTTTCCACAGGAATTACTTCAGTTTACCATTTCCCAAATGATAAACTTTTAGGGTAGTCTACATTGAAAGATCTGGCAAATGACATAAAGGCTATTGATTAAGTGTAGAATATAGCAAAAAATATTGAGACAAAAGGAGAAAATGCTGATTTCTATCATTTTCTTCTTTTGCCTCAATTTTTTAAAAAAAAAAAGTTTTTATGGACGTTACAACCAGGTCTTGTTTGGGAAAGGGTTAACCCATTACTGCATAGTGATGCCTTTTGACTCCCTCACAAGAAAAGGCCGGGGAAACATTGTGGAAAATGAAGAAGCAATTTCTTCATTTTCCACAATGTTTTCTAACTAAAAATGGAAAGATTTTCAAAATTTCATTAATTTGAAATTGTCGTCTGCAAATTAGAACAGTCCAAAATTTTACCGTCTGGTAATTGGTTAAGGACATTTTTCATTATCCCACCTCAAATGTACTTTTTCTTCCAGGCACCTTTCCCTAACCCACTAGACTCCATCAAGAACCTACTAGACGTATCCAAATATTCATCGCGAGTCCAGAAGGTAGATCAGAATGAGTTTGTTCAGACCGTGATCAGCTGGGGACTCAACTTTGCCGTCACAACACAACAAAAAGAGACGTTCCTTGGTTATCTACAATCACATTTTAATACTGGATCATGAAATTGTGAAGGATTCTGTCCATCAACCCATTCCCACACACTGACATTATTGACGCCCTACAAGATAAATGATTTAGAAAACATTGTGGAAAATGAAGAAATTGCTTGTCACAACACAACAAAAAGAGACGTTCCTTGGTTATCTACAATCACATTTTAATACTGGATCATGAAATTGTGAAGGATTCTGTCCATCAACCCATTCCCACACACTGACATTATTGACGCCCTACAAGATAAATGCTTTAGAAAACATTATGGAAAATGAAGAAATTGCTTGTCACAAGCAATTTCTTCATTTCCCACTATGTTTTCTGCACAGAATGACCAAAACACT